>JAJIBD010010638.1:0-58215 GCA_021461705.1 Cryptotis parvus
GGCTATCGCCCGGCCCCAGTGACCCCGTTTTATCTGGGGCTCAGAGGAAGAAGAGAACTTCAGCTCCTGCCAGGCAGGAAGGAGGGTACTGGACCTGAACAACTTTTGTTTTGGGGTCACACCCGGCAATGCTAAGGGCTTACTGCTGACTCTGCCCAGGGATCAGTCCTGGTGGGTTCGGGAACTGTGTGGTACCAGGGATTGGATCTATCAGCAAACACCCGCCTGCTCCAGCCCCAGGCCTGAGCTTCTCAACGCCCTGCTCCCCCTTTCCTGCTGAATGCCTTGGGACTACAGGGTCCCGGTCACAGGGGCCCCTGACCTGTGGGGCCAGGGGTCACCATTCCTAGGGCCCTCGCCTCCAGTGCTCCGGGAATTTGCAGATGCAGGAGAGAGTCTATGGGCGACCCCCAGGTATATTGCTTTATACATGCGAGTACAGGAGGGGGGGGGGGAATGTTCTGGAACCCCTCTCTCGTTATCTGGGTGTGTGGGCATCTCCCCAGAGCAGGCAGCTGTTCTAGCAGCCCCTTGCCCCCTGGCAGCCCCCATGAGAGACCAGCTGGAGGTCCGCGGAGCCAGTTAGCATCTGTCAGAGGGACCACCCTGATTCTAGGGATTGAAGCCCCAGAGCGCCCAGGGGTGAGCTGAGCTGGGCTCTGGGGTATCCCCGAGGAGGCTCGGCCAGCACCTGGGACATCCGCCACGTTGTGGGCACACCGCGTGTCCCAGTGCCGTGAGGCTGGCTCTGCAGGCATGGCCTTCTGCTGCCACCCGCTAGAAAATAAAGCTCAGCCTCACCTTGCCACTCTGATGCCCAGCAGAGAATCGGGGTTCACCAGGTCCCCCCACCCACGCACCTGCCCCGCTCCTGGGAGGAAAGGGGCTAAGTCGATGGAGTTGGGGAAGGAGGCGGGAGGGGCAAGCTGGCGGCTCTGAGCTTCTCCGTGCGGCCCCGGGGCCGGGTGCATGGGCAGGAGGAGGGGGCAGAGCAGCTGCTGGCGATTTATTAAGCAGTCACGGAAAAATTGGTTTATAAATTAACAGCTGTTTTAACTTTAGGGCCTCTTCTTCAGGGAACGGAAGCAGCCGACTGGACCGGGATTGGAGTGTGTGTGAGGCTGGCTGAGGGGTAGGAGGCGGCGGGCTCCGGCAGCTGGCGTTCTTCGGGGGCAGCCTCAGCTGGCACCTCGGGGGCACCAGGCAGTGGCCAGAGCAGGGGGTCTCCAGGTGCCCGCAGCTGAGGCTGCCCCTGCTGTGGGCTGCTGTCTTGCAGGCTGCTCTCAGCAACATTCCACGTGGGGGCGCCAGAGGGCACGGAAACCTTTTATTCTCGTCTGCCACCAGAGGGCAGCCTGGGCACGTTGATGTCTGCTTCTCCCGGGCGCTCCATGCACAGGTTCCAAAAGCACCAAAGAGAAGAGATACAGGGGTCGGACCGGAATGATAGTCCTGAATTTGCCTTGTATGCGGCCAGTCTCCGGTTCGATCCCTGGCATCCCATATAGTCCCCCACACAGTGCCAGGAGTAATCCCTGAGCGTAGAGCCAGCGTAGAGCAGTAACCCCTGAGCATTGCCAGGTGTGACCCAAAAGCAAAAAAAAAAAAAACCAAACACACACATATAATATATATATGTTATATACATAAATTTATATGCATATACATAAATATATATGTGTATATACATGTACATGTACATATGCATATGCATATACATATACATATACACATACATATACATATACATATACATATACATATACATATACATATATATAAAAGTGATCCAGGGCAAACAGAGGCGATAGAGAAAAGAAGAGCTCTGGAGCCCAACTATTTATTTTATTTTATTTATTTATTTTTTTGGGTCACACCCAGCAATGCTCAGGGGTTTCTCCTGGCTCTGCACTGAGGAATCACTCCTGGCGGTGCTTGGGGACCATATGGGATGCTGGGAATCGAACCCTGGCCGGCATGGGCCGGCCGCGTGCAAGGCAAACGCCCTACCTGCTGGGCTATTGCTCCGACTCCAGCCCTGGAGCCCAACTATTTATTTTATTTTATTTATTTATTTTTTTTTTTTTGCTTTTTGGGTCACACCCGGCAATGCTCAGGTGTTACTCCTGGCTCTGCACTCAGGAATGACTCCTGGCGGTGCTCGGGGGACCATATGGGATGCCGGGGATCGAACCCAGGCCGGCTACAGGCCGGCCGCGTGCAAGGCAAACGCCCTACCCGCTGGGCTATCGCTCCAGCCCCTGGAGCCCAACTATTTAAATTCAGGCTGTGGGCCAAGGCTGAGACCATTTCAGGGCCTCATTAACCTCATCTGTAAAATGGAAGGAAATGAATAAAAGGTATTTTTTTTTTTTTTTTGTTTTAGGGGCCACACCCAGCAATGCTCAGGGGTCACTCTTGGCTCTGTGCCCAGGGATCACTCCCGACAGATGCAAGGGATCACATGGGATGCCAAAAAATTAAACCCAGGTCAGCCTTGTGCAAAGTAAGCAAGCACCTTACTTGCTGTACTATTTCTTCGGCCCCATAAAGGAAATCATTCTTATGAATAGCCTTGCCCAGAGACCAAATAGAGCAAGCGAACATGCCATACCTGTCACCCATCGTCAATTTATCTGAGTAATGTGTTCATCGTCCTTAATGCAAACCCTTCACAGAGAACCGTTCCTGTTGTATCTGGCCACACTCTCAGGCAGCTGGAGGGTAGGAAAGACCTCACCGGCCAAGCTGAGTTCTGAGAGTCTTCGTGAGATAGGACTGGATGGGTTGAAGAAATCATACTAGGGTGATATAAATATTCCCTACCGAGGCCAAATGGATAGCGGGAGGGCATTTGCCTTGCATGCAGCCGATCCCGGTTTGATCCCGGTATCCCATATGGTTCCCTGAGCACCGCCAGGAGTGATTCCTGAGTACAGAGCCAGGAGTAACCCCTGAGTATCAATATGTATGACCCAAAGTGCATAATCACTATCACTATCCTCCCGTTGATCATCTATTTGCTAGAGTGGGCACCAGTAATATCTCCATATGTCCTGTCTCATGCTAGTAGAGCCCAAGGGCATCTATTCGCTCCAGGAACATAAAGAGCCTCAAACCATTATATTAGGTCATGGGAATGAACTAATATAATTGTTACTGGTATTTGGCATATCAAATAAAACAGGGCAGCTTGCCAGGCTTGCCATACAGGTGGCATACCCTTGTAGTTACCTCTAAATACAGCATTTATAGATGAACCGCAGCCGCAAGTGGCCGCCGCAAGACGGGCTGTGATAGGCTGTTGTTGGGTGGAGTTCTGACGAGAGGGAAGTCCGGATGTGGAAAATGGCAGCTCGATGGAGTGGGGGAGGTCATCTGGCTTGTTGTGAGGCTCTGCTGGGGTGGCAGGCCAGGGCTTCAACCCGCCATCCCTCCCGGGCACCTCGTGAGCAGCTGGGCACAAGGAGAGCAAGTAGCAGCTCTGCCCCATGTCTGTAAGTCTCTGGTTCAGCATACCTGGGCCTGATTAATAAATAAAAAGTGAATAATAAATAAATAAATATAGGCCGCCCACCTACAAGATGGTCAGACCTCCTTGTCAAGACCCTGAAGGAACGGTTTGAGACTTCATATTCCTGAATCAACCAGATGCCATTGGGCTACATTGGCACGTGATAGGGTCCAATGGAAATGTCACTGGCGCCCGCTCGAAGCAAATCGATGAATAACGGGATTCAAGTGATCAAGTTATCAAGCCTGTATTTCCTGTTTTTTTTTTTTTTTGCTTTTTGGGTCACACCCGGCAATGCTCAGGGGTTTCTTCTGGCTCTGCACTCAGGAATTACTCCTGGCGGTGCGGGGGGACCATATGGGATGCGGGGATTGAACCCGGCCGGCACAGGCCGGCCGCGTGCAAGGCAAACACCCTACCCGCTGGGCTATCGCTCCGGCCCCCTGTATTTCCTGTCTTATGTTCTATATGAAGCATATGGTTTTTATTTTTATTTTTTATTTTTTTGCTTTTTTGGGTCACACCCGGCGATGCTCAGGGGTTCCTCCTGGCTCTGCACTCAGGAATTACTCCTGGCGGTGCTCGGGGGACCATATGGGATGCCGGGGGATCGAACCGGGCCAGCAAGACAAACGCGCTACCCGCTGGGCTATCGCTCTGGCCCTATATGAAGCATATGTTTGTTAAATTTAATATATAGCGTTTCTAACCCAATACGTTGGGCTTTTTGTTTTGGGGTCACACTGAGCAATGCTCAGGGGGTTACTCCTGGCTCTGCACTCAGGAGTCACTTCTGGAAGTACTCAGGGGACCATATGGGATGCCAGGGATGGAACCTGGGTTGGCGCATGCAAGGCAGACATACTACCTTCTGTTCCATCGCTCAGACCTTAAGTTCACATGTTTATTTTTATTGGGCGGGACCAGCCTTGCCTGTGCTCATGAAGAAGTGCTGAAAATAGAGCTCAGCCTCACCTCCCCAGTCTGCTGCCCAACAGAGAGAGAACTGGGCTTTGTCAGGCTTTCCCTCCCACGTAGCTGCCCCACTCCTGGGAAGGAGGAGGCACCTTTTTTTTTTTTTTTGCTTTTTGGGTCACACCCGGCAATGCTCAGGGGTTACTCCTGGCTCTGCACTCAGGAATTACTCCTGGTGGTGCTCGGGGACCATATGGGATGCCGGGGATCGAACCCGGGCCGGCATGGGCTGGCCACGTGCAAGGCAAATGCCCTACCCGCTGGGCTATCGCTCCTGCCCAGGAGGAGGCACCTTGGCGGTGTTGGGGAAGGAGGCGGGAGGGGGCAGGCTGCGAGCTCTGAGCTTCTCCGTGCAGTTCTGAAAGTTTCGGGGCCACATTCAGCGATGCTCGGGGCCTGTTCCTGGTCTGTGCTCAGAGATCACTCCTGGAGGGGCTCCAGGAACAATGACTGGGGTTGGCAGCACATAAGGTGAACACCTTAACCCTGTACTATCTCTCTGATCCTAAAGTTGAGCTTCCCCCTTTTTGGGTCACACCCGGCTATGCTCAGGGTTATTTCTGGCTTTGCACATAGGAATTACTCCTGGCAGTGCTTGGGGAACCATATGGAATGCCGGGGATCAGACGCGAGTTGGCCGTGTGCAAGGCAAACGCCCTACCCACTGTACTATCACCCTGGCACAAAGTTGAGCTTTTTAGGGCCAGAGAGCTAGTACAGAGAAGGTACCTGCTTCGCACGTGACCGACTGTAGTTCAAGTCCAGTACTTCATATGGTCCCAGGAGCACTGCCAGGAGTGATTCCTGAACACAGAGGCAGGAATGAGCCCTCGGCATTGCTGGATGTGGCCCGAAACTTTTACACAAGAATTAAAGTTGATCCAAAAAACCCCACTCTGTACAAATTTATTGAATGGGCAAAGGGCTGGAGACTAGATGAAGAGATAAAGGAACGCTGTATAGATGGACACCTCAGATGGTAGCCCGCGCTGGCCACCGGTATGCTGAGGTGCCCCTCCCTCTACGCTGGGTATTTACCCGCGCCCCGGAGGTGAACCTTAGAATTCCTTCCAGCACCGGCCACGCGGGCGCCCTCCGACTCCCTCACTTCTCCGCCTAGCAGCTGCAGGAGCACAAGAGCCTGCCCCAGTGCCCAGCTAGCGTTCTCGGTTCCTCTAAGGTTGCTTCCCAGGCTGCCAGAGGCCTCCTTTCCAGCTGCCACATGCCAGCCCAGCCAGCTCCGCTCAGCTCAGCGGTGCCAAGGTCACGGGTGTGAAGCCCAATTACAGACCCGCAGTGCCAGCCCCACGGCCATCCAAATCCTGGTAGACTCCGCCACCTGCTGGCCATTTAAAAAACTGCATCCGCAAAGCTCCAGTGAACTGGGTACCTTTGTGGCAAATCTTCCGGGACGCCCCGCTCCCGGGGAAGGAGTGGAGTGGGGTTTACTGTATCTTCTTGGAATCTTACAGTCGCCCTTAAAAGGAGGCTTTGAAACACGAGGAAACTGAGGCACTGGGGAGCCAAGCCACCTGGTGTGTTAAGAAAGAGGGTTTCTGACTTTGCCCCAGCCTAGGTCGCATCCCCGTGACTGTTTCGGTTGGGGGATCTTCGACTGCATTCTCCATTCTCTCCTCACTTCCCAGAAAGGGGGCAGAGTCTCACACATGATCCCGGATCACCTTGCAGAGGGCCCGTGTGGAGTCTCGGAGGCACCCAGGGGGCTGGCATCGAGCGGGCAATGCCAGAAGCAACAGTCAGCCTCCGCTCGGAGCAGCAAGTGAGACCTGGGTGGCGTCAGCAGACACCCCGTGACAAACTTCCGTCAGTCCAAGTGGAGGCCCAGAGTTCAAACACAGTTAAGTCATACAAGGTCTTGGATTTGTTCCTTGGACCCAACCACCCGTGCTTCCAACTCAAGAATAATAACCGAGGAGTGACATATTATTTTCACATCTCATTTGCATATCCTTAATTCTAAGTAATCGGAGGTCACCCAGCTCCTCTGGATGTGCTGCTTGGGGCCGCCTCCCCAGCTCCTGCTGGGTTCCGTCCTCCCAGCCTTCCCCCAGCCCCTCCCTGCCCACACCTCCCCAGCTCCCAGAAGTCTGTTCTCTTCCTCCTCCGTCACCCACGCAGCCCCCACCACCTGGCCGCCCACCCGAAAAACTTTTCCCCAAGTTCTTGAGAAGTCGCGTAGGATCCAGGAGAGAAAAAATCAAAGTAATAAAACCTCATTTAATTCCTAACGGAGGGCAGAGCTGTGAGCTGCAATTATCTTAATGCTGAGCTATTTTTACTCTCTCCATCTCTGTCGCCTGCCTCTCTCGGTAGTGAGGCATCCTCTTTCCCCTCGGCTCTTCTCTCTTTCTCTTCACTTTCCTCCCTCCTGCTCCTTTCTGTCCGGTCCCCTTTGCCTCTCAACCAGCCTCCCCTGCCAGGCTTTTTGGTCCTGGGGTCAACAGCCCACACCAAGCTGTGGTTGCCTGGGCAGAGCCGGGGGGGGAGGAGGCAAAGGCCTGCTAACCCCCCAGACAAGCCCCCTCTGGGCCCCTCTCCCCAGGCCCTTCCTTGTGGCCCTTCTGATGCCCCGGGCTAGGCCCCGGAACCTGCCCTGCTTCAGGGCCTCCCAAGGCCTGATCCTCTGTGGCAGAACCTCCATAAGAGCACTCCATAACCACGCCAAGGCACTGCGCTGAGGGGCTCTGGGGCAGGGCTGTGAGATGGCCTTCCTGTCCGTGCGTCCTGTGGCCGCCTGCCCCGCTGTTCTCTGCCTCTTCCTTCCTTCCAGGGCCTTACCCTCCCTGACCCTGACTTTCACCCTGAGATCACTCAGGTCACTGCCTCCCAGGGCCTTTGCCCAGCTCCGCGCTCCCAGCACTTCCTTATTCGCCTTCCCGACGTGCCTGCTTAAACCCAGTCGCTTCTGCCACTCCCCACCACACCCCCATCTGGAAGAAGGGTCTGGGCCAAGCCAGGGGGCTGCCAGGGATGCCCACACCCTCGGGCCAATAACTCTTGGCTCCCGTTCTCTTTGCCAACATGCCCAGAAGTCAACAAACACAGCGGCTTTGGGCCAGGCGGGATGGGGGCCTCAGGGCCCAGATCCAATCAGGAGCTCAGCCCCGTGGCCCTCTGCCTGCCCGAGTGGACAGGCCAGCAGGTCCCTTAGGGCCTCTTGATCCCTCTTGGCTCTGACCAGCACCCCACAGGCTGGGGCTGGGAATGGAAAAGTTGCTTGAGGGAGGAGGAGGGAGGGAGGGAAAGGAGGAGGGGGAGGCTCAGGCTGTTCCAGGCCTGAAAGTGACCTGGAAGGAAGGAAGGAGAAGCAGGTAAACAGCGGGCGGACACACCGTGCCCCAGCTGGCAGGACCCGCACCCACAGGCTGGCGCAGAAGGGTGGGGGCAGGAGGGAGCCACAGGGTCTCTCCAATCCCATATCGTCACCAGACACATACACACCTGCACATTCACCATGCACACACCGTCACACGTGTACACACACAAACACGCACATTCCTGTACATACGCAAAATACACGAGCACACACATGCAGTCAGGTACACACGAGTACATAAACATGTGCACAGCGCAAACAGGTACACATCTGTATACACACATGTGCACACACAGATGGGCACACGTGTACATGTGCAGATTGGTACACACCTGTCCATGTATGCACACACATCTGCACAGACACGCACAGCACTCACTCGCATATTTGTACACAATACCTACTTGTATTCGCACTCCATACATATGCTCCCGCCTGTGTCAGCCTCTGCCTGCTGACACACCACACATATGCACACACATGCACGCATAACGCACCAACACAGTACACACATGCACATACACGCACTCACATATGCACACGCCAAACACGCACACACATGCGCATGCACCCCGCAGGCACATGCCTCTCCACAGACACAGAGGCTCACACCTCAGGCTGAGGCGCGCACCTCCTCCCCAGCTCTGTTCCTGGAGGCACCAGCTCACACGTGACGGCACGTGCACGGGAGCCCGCCCCCCATCCCAGCTAAGTCCCCCAGCCAGGGCTGGCTGCTGGCACGTGAATCCAGGGCACCTCGGAGCCGGGACGCGTATCCTCCCTCCTGCACGTGCGGGAGAGTCCCGGAGTCCCGCGCTCCAACGCCCCCTCCCTCCCTCCGGCTGACCCGGGGGTAAAGTGCCCCGCCCGCCTGCGACGTCCCTCGCGCACACCCGCGCCCTCCTCCCACCCCTGCCACTCAGCCCCTGCCCGCTGACACTCACACCGCCGACCCCGCTCCAGGCCGCCACGCTCGCGCCTCCCGCCGCGGTGACTGACACGTGTCCTCCCACGCTCGCCGCGCTCACACCCGCTTTCTAGGACACCCCCATTCACAGCGTGACAGGCTGCTACTCGCACCCCGACCTCCCGGCCCGAAGGGGTTAAAGCCAGGTCTCCAACGGCCCCGCTCCTCCTCGCGCCCCCCCGCCCCTCCCCGCCTCCCCTGCTGGACTCCATCAATAATGCAGCTTCGAGTTCAGGGAGTCTGCAGGGGGCCCCCCAGCCTTCTCCCCGCGCCCCGGCCCGCTCCGCACCCTCCCTCCGGGCCCCGGGGAGCGCGCGGTTCCTAGCCGCTCATTGGCCACTCCCCGCTAAGCCCTCCCACCGCGCACCCGGGCGCCAGTCCCAGGCCGAGGGGACGGGCTGGGGACCCCGAGGCTGGGGCCAGGGGTGCGACCGGGCGCGGCGGCGAAGGCAGAGAGAACCAAGAGGGCGAGCGACGCAGGGAGGAGACACGCTCGGGAACGCGGGAGCGCTCGGGGCGCAGAGCCGGCGCGGGGTTCGAGGGTGCCAGAGAAGCTCCGGAGCGACGCCGAGCCCCTGAGCAGGGGTGCGGCCCGCCGGGACCCCCTCCCAGCGCCCCGCGATCGCTCGCTCGCAGCGCGCGGTATTTTTATCCGAGCGCCACCGGCTCCCCGCCGCCCCCCCACGCCGCCGCCTCCTCGCGCGCTCAGCCCGCCGGCCGCGCCGCACCCCGAGCCGCGCGGGGAGTTGAGCCCGCACCGCCGCCTGGGACCCCGAGCCGTGCGCCATGGACCCCAAGGACCGCAAGAAGATCCAGTTCTCTGTGCCCGCGCCCCCAAGCCAGCTGGACCCCCGGCAGGTGGAAATGGTAAGGAATGCCGCGCCCTATCCATGGCAGCGCCCGCAATCCCTCTCCAGCGCTTCGGGTGCTCTGCCCGGGGCGCACCAACCTGGGAGGCGGGGGACGGGCCAGCCCGGGACACGACCCGGCGGGGGCGCGGGCAAGTTGGCTGGAGGCACCAGCAACTTTTCCCGGGGCGGCGTCCCGGTTCTCGGGAGGGGCGCGCGGGCGGCGTGGGGGCGGCTGGGAACGGGGGTTTCCTGTGCGCCCTGCATCGACTCTCCGGGACCCGGAGTCGGGTGGGCGGCCCGGGGAGGAGGAGCTGTCAACACCGACCAGCAGGCGAAGCCCTCCCGTCCCACCGGAGGCCTGGGCGGGGGTCGCGGCCGGCTAGTTCCCACGGTCTTCCCACCAGTGTCAGCCGCTCCGGCGTCCGGGGGCCGGGCGGGGGGGGGGGGGTGGGGACCGGCAGCCCGGAGGCAGCCCCCGCCTCACCAGAGTGCTCCCGAGCGCCTTCCTGGGGGCTGGGCGTCGCGGGCGGGGGCGGGATGGGGAGGGGCGCAGCGGGCTCCGCCCCCGCACCTCACGCTGCTCACTTGTTGCTGGGAACGATGCGGCGGCTGGAACCCGACAAAGCCGAGAAAGTGAGGCCGCGCGGTTCCGAGCACTTGCCGGGCCTGGAGCGCGGGCCGGGCCGTCGGGGCTGGAGCGCACCGCCAGGCGCTTGGCGTGGGAAGCGGGCGATGTGCCGGAGTTCACCTGGTTCTCGCATTTCCCTGGAGCTCCGAGGGAACCTAATTAGCGGAGGCTCGGTCTGACTGCCAGTCTTGGGGGGCAGTTACAGGAGAGCGTGTCTCCCGCCGCGCTCCCCACGCTGGCTCCTGTGCCCAGCCTGGCAACTTTTCTCTTTTTTGGGGGTGACTGGTGAAGTTCCAAGACGGATTGCTCGAGGGATCCCGACTCAGCCGCCCGGATCCTATGGGTCTCAGACACCCCCCAGATAGCTGTCAGGTTGGGGGTGCGGTGCTTACTCAGAGCGAACCTAGTTTTCTGCCGCCCTTGAGCTGCTTTATGGGGCATCGCCTACAGCCGGCCCAGCTTCCGGTCGGGGCTGCCGCCCTCAGCAGAGGAGAGAAAGGGCCTGGACGTGGGAGAAGCTGCCCTGGAGGGAAGGGCAAGGGCGAGGGCTTGGCCCTGGGTTTCCTTGTCCTTCTTGGGTCTTGCCGTGCTGTGCTCCCTTTGACTCTTTGCTGAGCCTCTCTGAGCTGGGCTTTTCTGCTAAGCCGAGGGGGATTGGGAGAACTCCAGAGTTGTTCTCAGCAGTCTTTGATTCAAAGGTTCGCAGCACCCCTGAGTTCCCTGCTGTGTGTGTGTGGGGGGGTACAGATGCCTCCCACCCCTCTCTCTCCCTCTCCTTAGATCCGGCGCCGGAGGCCCACCCCTGCCATGCTGTTCCGGCTCTCAGAGCACTCCTCCCCAGGTGGGCCCTGTCCCTCACCCCAGCCCCATATTCCTGGGGGTGTCCCAGTCCCCTGAGCAAGGTGGAGAGACGGGAGTGCAGCAGAGGGAGGTCTGGGAGCCCACCACCAAGGTCAGCACTGGCCGTGGCCACCTTTCCCAGAGCCCCAGCCGGGGCTGCACCCCATAACCACATACTGCACCTCATAACCGCATCATCCTCTCTCCCCCACCGCTGCCGTGCCCCAGCAGAGGAGGAGGCTTCCCCGCACCAGGTGAGTGTGGGCCCTGGAAGGAGGGGCAGGTGCTGGGAGGGCAGAAGGCTTGACAGGAGCCCCCTCCCCTGAAGTATCATTAGCATATCAGTCAGCTCTGGGGGTGCAGGGCCCCCAGCAGGGCCCCTGCCTTGAGCTTTCATCTGCACAGGTTTAGTGGAGCTCTGGAGCCCAGGGCCAGCCAGGACTTCTGGGGGCCTTCCTGAGCCTTGGGGAGCCTCAGCTGTAGGGGGTGGGGGTGGCGGGAGAGCCGGAGGGAGGGATCCAGGACAGTAATAATCCAGCCCTTTCTCCTGGCAGAGGGCGGGGGCTGAGGGGCACCATGTCAAGTCGAAGAGAGCCAACCCTTGTGCCTACACGCCGCCCTCGCTGAAAGGTACGACACCCCCTTGGTTTCAGCGGGATAAAGGTGATGACTGGCAGGTCTCCATGGGGCGGTGGGGCCACAGGGCAGAACAGGCCGCCACCTGGGGAGGGCCTTCCAGCAGCAGGTAGACCCTCCCCACCCAGGGAACTCAGCTGGCCTCACCAGGTGGGTGGACCGGCACGAGGAGGGACCCACTGCCCGCTTCCCGCCCCACCCCGCTGACCTTCCCGTGAAGGAGACCTTCCCCTCTCCTAAGGCTCCTCTGTCCCACACACCCCTCCTGCTTGTCCACCAGAGGAGCCAGGGATGGGCGGCGGCAGGTGGCAGGAGGGAGGGGCACACCTGGGGCAGGTAGGGTCTCTTTCTGTTTTTTTTTTTTTTTTGCTTTTTTGGGTCACACCCGGCGATGCTCAGGGGTTATCCCTGCCTCTTCGCTCAGGAATTACTCCTGGCGGTGCTCGGGGGACCATATGGGATGCCGGGGGATTGAACCCAGGTCGGCTGCATACAAGGCAAATGCCCTACTCGCTGTGCTCTATCGCTCCTGCCCCATGTAGGGGTCTCTTTCTAAGACCCCCTAGGGGCCCTTTCACCGCCCACCTCCTGCCTGAGGCTCCCCGTGGGCAGGGGAGGAGGGGACTGGAGGAGGGCAGGGAGGAGGGACTGGTAGAGGGCAAGGAGGAGGGACTGAAGGAGGGCAGGGAGGAGGGACTGGAGGAGGGCAGGGAGGAGGGACTGGTAGAGGGCAAGGAGGAGGGACTGAAGGAGGGCAGGGAGGAGGGACTGGAGGAGGGCAGGGAGGAGGGACTGGAGGAGGGCAGGGAGGAGGGACTGGAGGAGGGCAGGGAGGAGGGACTGGAGGAGGGCAGGGAGGAGGGACTGAAGGAGGGCAGGGAGGAGGGCAGGGAGGAGGGATTGGAGGAGGGACTGGAGGAGGGACTGGAGGAGGGCAGGGAGGAGAGGACTGGAGGAGGCAGGGAAGAGGGACTGGAGGGGCAGGGAGGGGGTCTGGAGGAGGGCAGGGAGGAGGGACTGGAGGAGGGGCAGGGAGGAGGGACTGGAGGAGGGGCAGGGAGGAGGGACTGGAGGAGGACAGGGGAGGAGGGACTGGAGGAGGGGCAGGGAGGAGGGACTGGAGGACAGGGAGGAGGGACTGGAGGACAGGGAGGAGGGACTGGAGGAGGACTGGAGGAGGGCAGGGAGGAGGGACTGGAGGAGGGCAGGGGAGGGACTGGGGAGGGCAGAGAGGAAGGACTGGAGGAGGGCAGGGAGGAAGGACTGGAGGAGGGGCAGGGAGGAGGGACTGGTGGAGGGCAGGGAGAAGGCCTGGGAGGAGGGACTGGAGGAGGGCAGGGAGGAGGGACTGGAGGAGGGCTGGCAGGCCCAGGGACCTGAGGAACAGAAAGGGGAACAGGCCAGGCACCGCTCCCGCCTCCGCTGGGGGTGCTGCCGAGCAGGGGTCGTCCCTCTTGCTCGGGGGCCTGGCACTGGGGGGAGGAGAGGAAAATACCTAGTGTACTCCCACCGGCTGCCCCCGAGGAACAAAGCAGTGTATGTGTAGGGGTCAGGAGGAAAGGGTGGCCAAGCCGGGTCTTTCACGCTTACTCTGGGGGGCTGGGGGAGTTGAGAACCGAAGGGATGAAGACGGGAAGAGACAGCTGGAAAGGCGAGGGGGAGGGGGACCCCTGAGCCAGGCACGAGGCGAGGCGGGGAGGCTCCGGCACCGGCGCGCACCTATTGTTGTCTCCGGCGCTCACGAACCGGAGCCCCAGCTCCGCCCCCCCGCCCCGCCTCCCTCCTTCCGCCCTCAAAGGTTCCCCAGTTCCACAGGGCACCCTGCGGGGTCGCAGCCCTTCTCAGCTGGGCAACACCCGCGCAAGGGGGCGCCTGGGGGTCGGGTGTGGGGGCCGGAGGGGAGACAACGCCCTGTCTTGACTTGGGGGGGACACCACGACCTCAGACTTGGCACATGGTGAGCAGTACCCAGTGTCCCCAAGGCCAGGGCAGGGGCGGTTTATTGCGCCCTTATTGCCTGGGTCGCTTGCCCAGAGCCCGCAGGAGGCACCGGCCTGGTAGGGAGGGGCAGGGCACACACAATTCACCCTCTGTGCCGGGCCTGGGTTGGCAGGAGCCCGAGGCCGGCCTGGATCATGGTAGCCAGGTTCAGCCCGGCTGCCCCCCACTACTAGGGCTCATGATGGAGGGGCGGGCCGCAGCGGTGCTCCCCCAGTTCCCGCGACGACCGCGGGCTGCAGGCCAAGGGCTTCCAGTACCGCTGGGCCCCTCCACCACATGCTCACCCCCCAAACCTCCAGCCAAGCTGCTTCTTGGGACCTCTGCAGCTGCCCACACTGTCCCTTTCTCAGGGCCCTCTCCCTGCGGGCCTGGCTGCTCTTGGGGTGGGGGTGTTTGCTACTTTCTAGGTCACCCCACAGGTTGCTGGCAGGCTGGGGATGAGGGTGAGACTGGGGGGCTGCATCCAAGCCCCCTGAGTGTGGGCTGCTTAGGCGGCAGACCTTTCCCCCTCTCAGCCTCGGGACTGGGGCGGCCAGCGTGAGAGGCATTGCTGAGTCTGGCAGAGGGGTCTGGCCAGGAGGAGCTAGTGAGCCTGTGGTGGGCTGGCTCTGCCCCCTAGGACAGCAGCCGGGAAGACAGCCCCAAGGACCTGCGACCGGCGGCACCAGATCACGCTGTTGGAGAATGTTAAGCCTTGAGCCACTACAGTGCCTGCCCACTCTTGCCCAGTCTGACCCCTGTGGTGCCAGGGCCATGCTTGGTGCCAAACTCTGGGGGGCCAGAGCCTTTGGCCAGCTTAAAGGCTGAGTAGGCAAGAGGGGCTCCCTCCGGCGGCTTCTGCCCCGCTCTGCCCCTGCCGCTGGAGACAGGCTGCCCTGGGGAAGGAGGTGGGGCTGGGCTGAAGGGCTCTGGGGGCTGCTGCTGCCCGTGACCCCCTTCCTGGGCACCCCTGCAGCTGTGCAGCGCATTGCCGAAGTCTCACCTCCAGTCCATCAGCAACCTGGGCGAGCACCCGGCTCGGGGGAGGAGGACGAGCTGGGGAGCTGCGAGAGCTGGGCTACCCTCCCGAGGACGATGAAGATGAGGAGGAAGATGACTGAGGGAGGACGAGGAGGAGGACAGCCAGGCTGAGGTCCTAAAGATCTGTAGGGCTTCCGGTAAGTGCGTGGGGCTTGGTGGGTCCCACCAGAAGGGCCTTGAGAGTCCTTCAGGGTTCCGTGGGTCTCCCCGCCAGATCTTCCCTCCTGCCCCACCTCTCGGCCTGCTACAGTCCTCCACCCCCTGCTGTGCTCCTCCCTCTCCCAGGTGCTTGTCCCCATGCCGCAGGCCTATGACATGACATCACAGCCCCCCTCCCAGCTCATTTGCTTTCACATTCACAGACCCAACCAGCCTTGGTGTTGGCTGAATCTTGGATGTGGACCCCACAGATGCCTGCTGCGAGGGCCTTAAGGTCCTGGGACAGTGACAGTCGGGGCTGGAAAGAGCATTTGGTGGGCTGAGCACAGGCTCTGAATGTGGGGGGGCCCTCCTTTGACCCCCACATCACCAGGAGTGTGAGGCTCCAGCAAGAGCTGAGAGTAGTCCCTAAGGGCTTCAGGATGGGACCCGAAACCAAAACTAGACCATGGACGTGTGCAGAGAGAGCGGAAGTTCTGCTCGGCTAGATGAAGGGTCAGTGAAATTCCTTGTTAGCCTAAGAATTCAGGCCAGACGACACAGGGCTTGAGGTGGGAGCCAAGAAAACCCTCCCCAGGGCCAGAGCAATAGGGCAGCAGGCAGGACATTGGCCGTGCTTGCAGTTGAAGCAGGTAAAGTCCCCCCAGCACCCCAGCTGATCGCCCCGCCCCTGCCCGAGTCCATCAGGAGCGATTCCTGAGTGCAGAGCCGGGGTGTGGCCCCCAAACAAAAACAAGTTTAAAAAAAGAAGAAAATCCTCCCAGCTGTGGTAAGAGGTGTGGGAAGGGGTGCAGGCATGGGGGGGGTGAGAAGATCCAAGGCAACCATCTGTCCTTTTGGGGCCAGGAGGGCTGACACAGACACGCCCCCAGCCCCTCCCCACACACCTGGACCCTGTTTCTCCCTTTCTCTTGGGGGGTAAAGGGCGCCCTCTAGTGTCCAGATGGAAAGCCTAGGATTCAAGACCCAATTGTTCCCGGCAGGCAGGATGGGGGAGGGTCCCCACCACCTACACTAAGGCCTCAAGAGCTAGAGGACCCCGATCTAAGAATTCCACAGATAAGGCACTTACTTTTTAGCTGGCTCCAGTTCTTTTTTTGGGGGTGCAGCTACACCCAGTGAATGATGCTCAGGGCTCACTGCTGGCTCTGCACTAGGGAATCATTCGTGGCAGTGCTTGAGGAACATATGGGGTCCTGGGGATCAAACTGGGTTGGCCGTGTGCAAGGCAACTGCACTACCCACTCAGCTATTGCTCAGCTGGCCCCGGTTCTACACCTTGCACCATATATGGTCATTTGAGCCTGTCAGCAGTGATCCCTGAGGGTTGACCAAGGAGTAGCCCCAAAAGTAGGATTTTTTTTTTTTTTGCCTTTTTGGGTCACACCCGGCAATGCTCAGGGATTACTCCTGGCTCTGTACTCAGGAATTACTCTTGGAGGTGTTCAGGGGACCATATGGAATGCCAGGGATCGAATCCGGATCAGCTGTGTGCAAGGCAAAAGCCCTACCCGCACAGCAGGTAGGGCGTTTGCCTTGCACGGCGGCCCATGTCGGCCCGGGTTTGATCCCGACATCCCATATGGTCCCGAGGCACTGCCAGGAGTGAGTCCTGAGTGCAGAGCCAGGAGAAACCCCTGAGCATTGCTGGGTGTGACCCAAAAAGCCAAAACATAAATAAATAAATAAATAAAAGCCCTACCCGCTATGCTATCACTCCAGCCCCAAAAAATAGAATTTTTTTTTTTTTTTTGCTTTTTTGGGTCACACCCGGCAATGCTCAGGGATTTCTCCTGGCTCTGCACTCAGGAATTACTCCTGGCAGTGCTCAGGGGACCATATGGGATGCCAGGGATCAAACCCTGGCCGGCATGGGCCGGCCGCGTGCAAGGCAAATGCCCTACCCGCTGGGCTATCGCCTCCGGCCCCAGAATTTTTAAAACTTCCCAGAACTTCCTGTATCCAGGCCCTGAGCCATTCTTTTTTTTTTTTTTTTTTTTTTGCTTTTTGGGTCACACCCAGCAATGCTCAGGGGTTACTCCTGGCTCTGCACTCAGGAATCACTCCTGGCAGTGCTCAGGGGACCATATGGGATGCCGGGGATCGAACCCAGGCCAGCATGGGCCGCGCAGTGCAAGGCAAACGCCCTACCGCTGGGCTATCGCTCGCCCCGCCCTGAGCCATTCTAGATAAGATGTCAACCCCGTTTCTCCGTGCCTGGAGTTTGGGTTACATTGGTCTCTCCTAGAACATGGTAAAATGCTTCACTAAGGGGGCCAAAGAGATAGCCCAGTGGGTAGAGCCCTTGCCTTGCACAGTCAACCTGGATCTGACCCCTCCAGTACTATATATCCCCGAGTCTCAGCAGGAGTGATCCCTGAGAACTGTCAATTATGGCTTCAAACACCCCCAAAAAAGTTATACCAGTTATTTATGTGAGCCAAACACACTACCTGTCCACCTTTGGTTATTTTCTGGACAACTTGGGTCACATGATCCTTGCTCAAGGATCACGCCTGGTAGTGCTCTAGGGACCATAGGTGGTGCCGGGAGCAGACCCTGCTTGGTCAAGTGCAAGGCCAGTGCCCTGCCCACTGTGCTGTCGCTCCAACCCCCTGTCTAGTTCTTGGACCCAAAGAAAAAGGGCTCAGGCCTCCCCTCTGCGACTCTGGCAGCAGGTCGCCTGGGAACAAAAGCTTGAGCTGGAGGACTCATATCCACCCCCACCAAGCGTCCCGGAGCAGAGTGGAGGGAGGAGGCGAGAAAAGCAGAGGAACAAGGGGTCAGAGCACAAGAAGCCCGAAGAGTGAGGGGGCTCCCAGCCCTCCTGAGACCCTGGGCCGGAGCTTCTGGTTTGTTTTGGGGCCACCCTGTACTATGCTCAGGGCTTCCTCCTGGTTCTGTGCTCAGGGATCATGCCTGGTGATCTAACCATATGGGGTGCAGGGGATAGTACCTGAGCTGGCCTTGTGCAAGGCAAGCACCTGCCCACTGTACTGTCTGACCCTGAACATGGTCTTTTTTTTTTTTTTTTTTTTTTTTTGCTTTTTGGGTCACACCCGGCAATGCTCAGGGGTTTCTCCTGGCTCCTCGCTCAGGAATCACTCCTGGCGGTGCTCGGGGGACCATATGGGATGCCGGGGATCGAACCGGCGCCGGGCGTGGGCCGGCCACGTGCAAGGCAAACGCCCTACCCCGCTGGGCCATCGCCGCCCCAGAACATGGTCTTCTTTAAAGTAATGTCACTAGTCACCTCCGCCACGATGCAGAGGGTGTCTGGGCCCTGGGAAGCGAGTCCCGATCAAGCCTCCCTGTGGCCTCCAAAGCTTTACCTCAGCTGAGCCTGCGCTCATTCCTTCCTTTCCATCCCAGCGGGGCAGAAGACCACCTGCGGTCAAGGTCTGGAGGGTCCCTGGGAGCGCCCACCCCTCTGGATGAGCCCCCCGAGAGATGGAAGCCCTGAGGACCAAGTGGGGGACCAGGCACTATGTGGTGAGACTGGGGAGTGGGAGATGGGGGTGCCGGGTTACAGCCTGGGGGGGTCTGCCCCTGACCTGAGTCTTTCTGCTTGCTTTGCAGAGCCTGGTGAAGTGTCGCAGCCCCCTGCCCACCCCGAGCCGGGCACCTAGGCAGCTCGCAGTGTCGCCTCCCAGAAAGAGGTGGCGGGTGCATCGCTGTTCCCCAGAAAGCCTCTCGCCTCCACCCTGTTTCTGTGCCCTGCCCCTCCTCGCTAGGGCTGCGGCTTCTGGAGTTCTAGAAGAGTCAGGCTGGTCTGTGTTTGCTTGTTCGCCCTCACTTTGGCTGAGGCCCAGAGTTCCTGGGCACCTGCTGCCTGATGCCCACCCCTGCCAGTCGCTTACGCCCTCATTCACCCGGTGGGAGGCGGGAGGTGAGAACTTGCACTGGAAAAAATCAAGTCCCTCCTTTAGAATTTTCTTTCCCAGACCCTCCTCTCCCCTGGACACAGGAAACCCACAGGGCAGGACCCTAAACCTGGGGAAAAGGGGGTCCTTAGGGCCGTCACAGTCCTCCTGCTAGGGGATCCAAGTCATCTCGCGCAGCTTCTCACTGGAACCAGGACTCAGGCATCCACTGCACAGCCCCAATATCCCCCAAGTCTCCCTCACGCCCCTACCCCCACCGGTGCCTGCTCGAGGGACTGGCAGAGGCCGCTTTGTTGTGTTTGTTTGTGCTTTGATGCCAGGAATGCTGCCTAGTACACACCCTTGGGGGTGGGGGGTTCGAGTGGGGGAGCCAGGTTCTCCTTGTCTTCCAACTGCTCTGCCTCCTCCCCTCTTCCCCGACTCCAAGCCTGAATTGCTCCCCTGCTGTAATAAATCTTTGTAAATAACTGCGCGGAGACTCCTCTTTCAAAGAAGGGCTCGGGTGTGTGAGTTGGGAACCCTCCAAGTTCATAGCCCAGCACCCTATAGTCCCCTCAAGGCCAGGGCCTGGGCCTCACTCCCCTAAAGACTCCCCTGGGGAGGGGCCCAGGTCTAGCGAAGGTCCAGGCAAGCTAAATAAAGGAAGACGGTGTGTATGTGTGCATGTGTGTGTGGTGGGGGGGAGGTTGCCCACTACTTGTGGGGGCCATATACAGCCGCTAAGGAGCTTGCCTTACACATGGCTGACCCGGATTTCAGGCACCACATATGATCCTCTGAGCACTACCCAGAGCGATCCCTGAGCTCAGAGCCAGGAGTCAACCCTGAGCATCTCAGGTGTGACCCCAAAACAAAACAGACTAATTGTGGATTCCTCCCAACGACCTGACCCAGACTCCATGGGTCTCCCCTCACTCAGTTCCCCTTCTCTCCTCACCACGCCTGGCTAAAGCGGCCCAAGAACTAAGATGTCCTTAGACTACTTTCCCACTGCCCCCTTGGCCTTGGGGCTGTTTGTGGGGGAGGGCCACACTGGGAGATGTTCAGGGATTACGATATTCATGTCTCTGCACTTAGGAATTACTCCTAGCGGTGCTCGGGAGACATTAAGGGATGCCAGATAGCGATTCCGGGTTGGGCGCGTGCACGGCAAGCTCCCTCTTCAGTGGACTATCGCTCCAGGTCCCCTTGGCCTTCGGAGCATCCCAGCTGGACCAGAACTTGCAGGCACAGCCGCCACTTCCGGCCCCGAGGGCTTGGGGGCGGGGCTCCGGGGGCGGGGCTTGCAGGCCTGGGCGCGTCCCGGTTGGTTCTCCGCGGAGGACTCGGCGGCGGAAGTGGCCCCTCCGGGCGATCCTCTTCCGCTTTGAGGCGCAGCCGGGGCCGCAGAGCCGGACGGCGGCGGGGCTGGGAAGAGCCCGGGCCATGGCTGACATGGAACAGGTGCGTTCTGGAGAAATACAGGAACCGGGCGGTGGCACGAGGAATTTTGTCTTGCCAGCGTATCCTGGCAAGAACGGACGGTGTCCGTTCTTGGTTCCGTCCGACCCTTCCCACACCTGCAGCGTCCCAGGTTCCGCCCCCTCCGTTGCGCGGACCGGCCCCTGGGCGGGCTCGGGGACCCGCCGGCTCGGGTCCGGGGAGACGGGGGCGCGGCCCGCGCTCTGGGGCCTCCCTGTCCGCTGGGAGGGGGCAGGGCCAGGGCACGTCGCTGGGGCTGGGCACGAAGGGGCAGGGGCTGCTTATGGGGAGGGGTGCGGGGCTAGAACTGGCCCGTCCCGGGGGGCTCAGCCGTGGTCACGCCGCCCCGACTTCCCCAGGAGAGGCAGCGAGTCACTTCCTAGTTGACATCAGAAGGGCCTTTTGGAGTGTCTTTCACGAGTTTTTGTTGTTGTGTGTTTGTGTTTTGGGGCGCGCCCGGCGATGATCAGGGGGTTACTCCTGGCTCCGCGCTCAGGGATCACTTCTCGTGGAGTGCAGGGGATGGAACCCGGGCAGACGTGTGCGAGGCAAGCGCCCGACCCGCTGTACAATTTCCTCACGCGGTTTCAGAGCGCAGACACCCTAATTAGCATGGTTGGTGTCCACCTGCACCTCTCCTCTTCCTAGTCCCCTGACAGAAGAGCCCTGGACTCTCTTCTCCTGTCCAGCCTCTCTCCGCCACCCTGAGCCGGAGTCGTAGCCACATGACACCCTCAATGGTGCAGCGGCCCAGCACCCTGTAGTCCCCCCAGAACCCCAGGCTTGGCCATGCGCTGCCCACTGGGCAGCCCCGTTTCAGTCGCCCTTAAGTTGGTCTTTTCTCCTGCAGACACATCCGCCCTCCGGCCCATCCCCACCAGAACCTTGGGAATTGTCTCACACTTCCTTTTCCTCCCTCGGCTCCACCTACAAGATCTGTCCAACTCACTCCCTGAACAGGCAGGCGTCCAGCCTGATCTCTCCCCCTACCCCCACGTGTTTATACTATGACTGATCAGCTTTCCAGGCTCTTCTAGCTGCACAGGGCCACACTGAGACTGTAGTTCCTACCGGACACTGTTAGGGGCCAGGGACGTGGCTCTGGGCCCGCGGACCTCCTTTTGGAAGACAGCCTAGGTTCCATCTCGGGGCCCTCAAGTCCACCAGGTATGGCCCCCAAATCTAAACCGCCTCCTCCCCCCAAAAAAACAACTTTTATTCTGCAGGCTTTTTTAATAAAATATTTTATTTTTGGGTCACACCCGGCGATGCTCAGGGGTTGCTCATGGCTCTGCACTCAGGAATTACTCCTGGCAGTGCTCGGGGGTCCATATGGGATGCCGGGGATCAAACCCTGGCGGGCATGGGCCGGCCGCGCGTGCAAGGGAAACGCCCCTACCCGCTGGGCTGTTGCTCCGGCTGGGGACCATATGGGATGCCG
The DNA here is from genome assembly GCA_021461705.1 of Cryptotis parvus. Lineage (NCBI taxonomy): Eukaryota > Metazoa > Chordata > Mammalia > Eulipotyphla > Soricidae > Cryptotis > Cryptotis parvus. The sequence continues at coordinate 21,715 of JAJIBD010010638.1, forward strand.
GGATCGAACCCTGGTCAGCCGGGTGCAAGACAAACGCCCTCCCGCTGTGCTCTCGCTCCGGCCCTCCAAGCTCTGTGTTTTCTGAGTTCACTCTTCTGTCTTCAGGCGCTCACGCTCAGTAACACCCTATAACCAAGGTCTGCGGGGAAACATTTCCCTGCCTGGAAGCTTCAGGGCACAGCTACTCGGCTCTGGGCACAGCTACTCAGATGTGGGCACAGCTACTCGGCTCTGGGCACAGCTACTCGGCTCTGGGCACAGCTACTCGGCTCTGCCAGGCGCCTCTTTCAGCTCTTAAGTCTCGGCTCTGTCCCACAGCCTCTGCATCCCGTCCCCAGGCCCCACATCTGCCCCCCCGCCCCCATGCGGCTGTAGCACTCGGTTATGGCGGTGTAGTGAGAACTGCAGGAAGTTCTTGAGTCAGGCTACCTGCACTCCGGTACTGTTATTTTGTTACTTGTTTTTTTTTAGCGGGGCCTACTCCTGGCTCTGCCTCAGGGATCACTGCTGGTGTGGCTCAGGAGATCATAGGAGGTGCCAGGGATCGAACCTGGCTGGCTTTGTTTTTTTTTTTTTTTTTTTGCTTTTTGGGTCACACCCGGCGATGCTCAGGGGTTACTCCTGGCTCTGCACTCAGGGAATCACTCCTGGCGGTGCTCGGGGGACCATATGGGATGCCGGGGATCGAACCCAGGCCGGCACAGGCCAGCCGCGTGCAAGGCAAACGCCCTACCCGCTGTGCTATCGCTCCAGCCCGAACCTGGCTGGCTTTGTGTAAGGTCCAACTACCTGCCTGCTGTACTATCTGTCTGGCCCGTGGCATACTTTTTTCTTTTTTTTTTTTTTTTGCTTTTTGGGTCACACCCGGCAATGCTCAGGGGTTACTCCTGGCAGTGCTCAGGGGACCATAAGGGATGCCGGGAATTGAACCGGGTCAGCCACATGCAAGGCAAATGCCCTACCCACTGTGCTTTCACTCCGGCCCTGGCATAATTTCTTAAGCTGCTAGAGAATGGTTGACGTGGCTTCTTATGTGGTCTGGAGCCCCAAAGCAAGACAGCGCCCCTCCCCACTGTACTGTTGCTCTGCTCCGGCCCCAGGTTCCTCTTGTGAGTCTGGGCTTCCTGTCCTTACTCTGCCATAACAGACTGTCCCTTTGGGTTAGGAGCAGCCAGGGGCCATGCTCTGAGGAGGGGGTGGTGCCTACCGCCTGGTGTTTGGGAGCACGCCCCTGGCTAGACTCGAAAGCACTGGCTGGGCCCGGACCTTAGTCTGAGACCATCGTCCCATTGGTCATGACTGCTTAGCTCCTGGTCCCGTGGCTCTCCTGACCTCACTTGTTGCAGCCGTGCAGATGCTCCGACTGGGAGCACACACTCCTGTCTTCCTTCCTGTGGGCACGCATCCAGCCGGGCACCCGTCATGGTGTGTCAGACTTCGCTCCCACCGACCTAGAGCCCTTTTGGAGCTGAGACTGGCAAGACTAAAATCCTGTTTCATTTTTTTCTTTTCTTTCTTTTTTTTTTTTTTTTTTTTTGCTTTTTTGGGTCACACCCGGCAATGCTCAGGGGTTTCTCCTGGCTCTGCACTCAGGAATTACTCAGGGGACCATATGGGATGCTCAGGGGACCATATGGGATGCCGGGGATCGAACCCAGGCCGGCATGGGCCAGCCGCGTGCCAGGCAAACGCCCTACCCATTGGGCTATCGCTCCGGCCCTCATTTTTTTTTTTCTTTTTGGTGCCGGGATTGAACCCTGGGCCTCCACATCCAATGCATGTGGTTACTCCGCCTGTCCTTCTCATAACTCACGTCTGTTCTGTTCGTTGGCTGTATTTTGGGGGTGAGAAAGCTGAGACTGGAGCAAAGTCATCAGGATCATCAGAAAGTAGTTCCCATGCCGGGGAAAGGCCCAGTGGGCTGGACGGAGCACAGGCCCTGCATGTGGGGGCCCCAGATTCCATCTCTGGCATTATGTGGGCCCCCCAAGTGTTAGTGCGACAGCGAATTTTCCGATGCTGGTGTGTTCATGAGAATCGTATGAAAGATTTACATACCAAGCCTGCAAGATGGAAAGTGGCTTATTGTACAGAAAAGGAAGAAGGCTCCAGGCCCCACCCCAGGTGTCCAGGCCTCTCACCATGCAGTGTCAGCCTTCCTGCCCCTGCCGCTTCCTGTCCTATAGTGGTGTCACCAGGCCTGTACCACGCAGTCTACTCACCTCCCGTGGACGACGGCCAGACCTGTCCTTGCACCTCTCTCTCTGTCCCATGCACGCTCTCTTGGAGATGGCCGTGGCCACATACGCGTGGGTGAGATTCCTCTGCTCTCGACGGCTCCACCTGTCACTGGGCCTCCGTGAGAGAGAGAGAGAGAGAGAGAGAGAGAGAGAGAGGAGAAGCAGGAGGGATGGGATTGGGCACTTCATTTATCTGTAGCCCAGCCCCAGCCGTCCCACCACTCTACATTCTGATTGGCTGCTTCTCCATGGGCGGTTTAAAGTGACCTGGTGTTCCCTGGTTCTGCTCCTGCTGAATCATCATTGCCACTGGGTATGGGTTCCTCCTGCCCCCAAAAAATAGAACTTCCCCCTGTGCACCAGGGATTCTTAGAAATGGTGGGGGGGTGGGGAGGTAGGGGCAGAGCGATAGCACAGTGGGGAAAGACAAGGGCGTTTGCCTTGCATGTGGCCGACCTGGGTTCGATCCCGGCATCCCATATGGTCCTCCGAGCACCGCCAGGAGTAATTCCTGAGTGCAGAGCCAGGAGTAACCCCTCCTGGCTTTGCCAGATGTAACCCAAGAAGCAGAAAAAAAAAGAAAGAAAGGAAATAAACTGCCTCGGGGCCTGCACGTGGCAGAACAGGGCCGCGGAAGGTCAGAGCCCACATGTCAGCTCTGAGCATTTTCTGCTGACCCTGACGTTGGCCGGGCAGGGCTATGCTAGGAGGTGTGTGCCCTGCACCCGGCTCCTCCAGTGGTTGAGGGAAGAGGACAGCCCATGTCTGCGAGGTGACCAGTGAGAAGCGGACCTCCGGGTCCCACACCTTACCCTGGAGCATGAGAGGGTGGGGGGGTGCCCTGACTCCCCAGCCTCTGGGTGGCCAAAAGCCCTGGAGTCACAGAGTGGGGTCCCCTGACCCTTTTGGCCTGGCAGGTGTGTGTTGCGGGGCAGGAGCATGGAGCAGATCCCAGCTGAGTCTTCCTGTGGCGCTTCCCCATCCGGGAGGGGGCTGCAGCGGCGACTGTGGCTTCTCTTTCCGTTTGACGCTTCCCTTTCCGCTTCCCCAAGGAAAGAAGAAACGGACCGTGGCACTTCAGGGCTCAGGCACGCAGGCAAGGGCTGAACTGCTGCACTTCCGCTCCTGTCGCCGACACTGCGCTCCTCTTTCATTCTTATTTGGGCCCACCCGGCAATGCTCAGGGGGTTACTCCTGGCTCTGCACTCAGGGCTTTCTCCTGGTGGTGCTCGGGGACCATATGGAATGCTGGGGATTGAACCCAGGTCGGCCGCGTGTGAGGCAAACGCCCTCCCCGCTGTGCTGTCACTGGCCCTGGCCCCAGCACACTCCTGTCCTTAAACTCCTCCTTCCCCAGGGACATCGCAGACCGGGGCAGGGGTGAGGATGGGCCCGTATGCATCTGTGCATTGCAGGAACAGTGACCAGAGGCCACAGCGTAGATGCCCCTCCTCCAGGGCCGAGTGCTGTGCCGGTCACTTCAGGCCCTGGCCCCCAGTTCAGAGACTAACCGCTGAGCAGGCAAAGCACAGCATGTGGGTTATTCCTAGCCCTTTCTGTAGCTCTGTGAGGTGGGCACTATTCTGGGAATTCGGTCAAAGGCAGAGCCTGGTAGAAATGACTTCTGGCAGGCCAGAGCTGTAGTATAGTGGGTAGGGCGTTTGCCTCGCACACACTGGCCCAGGTTCGATCCCTGGCATCCCATATGGTGTTCCAAACACCACCAAGACCAGGAGTAATTTCTGAGTGCAGAGCCAGGAGTAACCCCTGAGCATTGCTAGGTGTGACTCAAAATCAAAAGAAAAAAAAAAAGAAAATAACTACTGACTTCCGGGGGCCAGGGGAGCGGCGCCCTTGCCTTGGAGGCAGCTGATCCTGGCGCCATCCCTCCACTGCATAAGGCCCCCAAGCCCTGCCAGGAGTGATCCAGCCCCCAAAACAAAACAGAACAAAACAAAAAGCCTCTAGGGGTTGGAGAGGAGGTTTCCTGAGCCGACTCGGGTCTGATTGGCGAGAGACTGTGTCACTTGCTCTGGGCGTTGACTCAAGGCCTCATACTCTACGGGCTTGCAGGGGTCAGCGTGAAGACTGACTCTCATTGAGCAAAGCGGAAGCCACATGAGGCGGGGCTCTGGGATGTTGGGCTGACATTTACAGGCTGCTGCTGGCCACCCTGCTGAAAGCAGCCCTAGGGCAGGAGCCAGGTCAGCTGGTGGAGCACGCTGGGGTCACACCCTGCCCCCACAGTCTCTGCCGCCCCATCTGTGCCTTCTTGGGGAACCTGGCATTGCTGGGGCTGACCCAGAACTGCCCCCTGCCCTGGCCCAAAGCACGTCCCAGAGACAGGTTGCGGCTCTGTTCCTCCCCAGAGAGGAGGGACCTCACACAGTCCTTAGAAAGCCTTGAGGAAGTGGGGCTGCTGCTCCCATTCCACAGAGAGGAGAAAACCGAGGCAGAGGGACCATGTGCCTCGTGGAGCGTGAGTCGGGCATGGGGCCTTTTCCGGGCGGGAGCCCAGTTCATTCTCGGTGTTGTTGATTCTCCCTTGGTGGTGCGGACGCTGTTGGTGCTCAGCGCCTCTCCGCTGCCTTGGATGCCCGGCCCGGCCCCATCACAGCTCTGTGACTGCACGGTTCACGTCGCAGCCACTTGGGGGCCAGGAGTCTCCTGCTGGGAGGTGCCACCTGAATAGGGTGAGACTGAGGCTGTGCCCCAGCTCCTAAGAGGCTAGATGCAGGGGTCGGGGTTGGGGCCTGGACCTGGAGTGGGGGTTAGGCCCCTGTAGGAAGCGTTGGCCTCGGGGAGCCTCTGCCTCCCCCTCCCCCAGAGCAAGTGTAGGGGGCCGGGACTGACCCTGGAATCCTGGAATTCACCTTTATTGGGCTGGAACAACATGGTCTTGTCCACACAGAGATGAAAGCAGGTGATTAGGGCTGTGGGTCACTGGCGGGTGAAGTGTGCAGCGAGACAGGCCTCTGGTGGGCGGGCACTGTGGGGAGGCCCCGCCCCTGAGCACACACTGGCCACCCTGTCCCCGCTCACCTGACCTGCCTCTTTAGCTCCTCGTTCCACCTCAGCCTTGGCCCAGCACCAGCCAAGTTCCCTTCCAACCTTGCGCCATTGTGCCTGGGAGCACACTGTGTGTGCTTTTGTCGCCGTGATACACGGCCGGAGACATGTAGGCTCTGTGTGCAGGGGCCCGGTTCAGTCCTCAGCACCGCCCAGAGCGACCCCTTAGCACCAAGCTAGGAGTAGCACAGCTGTGTTTGGCCCTAAACCAAACCAATGCAAACAAACTATATATATATATATATATATATATATATATATATATATATATATATATATATATATAAAAGAAATCCGAAACGTTGGGACTGGAAATACAGCACTGAGGGTCCGAGGGTAGGCCCTTGGCTTTACGGACAAGTTTGGTTTGATGCCTGGTGCCACTTCTGAGGTGCTCCTCAGCCTTGCCAGGACCGATCCCTAAGCAGGAGTAGGCCCTGAGCAGAGCTTGGTGTAGCCTGAAGACAGAAACTCAGAGCATGCTGAGTAGCCGCAGGACTACTCCTTTGTTTCCTGTAGAGTCCTGCCGCCCACCACTGCCCTTAGCCCCTGGGCCCTGCACATCCGTGCCAGCACCAGCTCACCCGCCTGCCCCCCATCTCTAGGTGCCCATGTGGCAACCCTGGGCCTCTGCAGTCACCCGAACCCTGGCTGGGGTGACAGCAGAGGAGGGTGGGCTGCAGGGGTGGGGCGAGCAGAGGGTGCTGCACCCAGCCACCAGGGGCGCCTCTCTCCCTGCAGCTCCTCCCAGCCTCATTCTCCCCTGCTCTTGCCTAGATGGGGGAGGGCTGGGCTGCAGCCGTGCCCCTGGGCAGGGGGGCCTTGAAAGGCTGGCTCGAGGGGGTCTTTGTGCCCCCCCGCCAGCTTGCTCCTGCAGCCCCCAGGAAGCTGCCACTGACATTCTTATCCTCACAGTTTGTGAAAGGCCGAGCTTCACCCTCCCTCCCCCACGGAGACAGGCTTGGTGGCAGGGACGGCGCCTCCTGGCCAGGGGCTCACACCACTGTCCAGCGCCACCTGTCTTGCTCCCGAGGCTGCTCTGCGGGCCGCCAGCGCCTGCTTCAGAGCCGCCGCCGCTAGGGCTTGGCTCCCTGCACCCCTGCGTCGGCAGCCCCCGCCCCCCCCGCTCCCAGCACCCCCTGCTCTCAGCCCCGTCCCTGTCTCCTCGCCTCCCAGGGATGTCGGGGTGTGTGAGTGTTGCTGCACCACCTCGCACGGGGCGTCACACCGGGCTGTTGCCCCACCCCGGTCCCCAGAGGGACAGGCAGCGCAGGAGGCGGGCTGCAGGGGGATCTGCAGCCCCCAGCTGGTAGACAGAGGGAGGAGGGGGAGGGGGAGACCAGGGGCTGCCGGCAGGAGGGGGCGGCGGTGGGCGAGAGCAGATGTGCAGAGGAGACGGAGGGGGCTGTCAGGAGGGACCCTGAGGTGCAGGCACCAGGCTGATGGTGGGCCTGGGCCCTCGCCTGCCTCCTTCCGGAGCTGGGCTCTGCTTTCCCTGCCAGCCTGCCGAATGAGCTTGTCACCCGAGAGTGTGGGATTGGGGGCCCTTGGGGCCCTTGCACAGAGTCGGGCTGGCCCAGCGGGTTGCTTCGAACCTCCTGCAGACCCCATTGCGGGCCCGTGAGGTCATCCAGAGCAGAGCTTCGGAGGGACAGCGAGTCCGGGCGAGGTTAGAGCTGGTTTTCCCAGGACTGAGGGCGGAACATCTAGAGCTGCTCTCCTGTCCCCAAACCCGAGGTCTTGGACCTTAACGATGGCTCCAGAAGCGCCAGCCTCCATGCCAAGGCTGTGCCCGTGTCACCTTGCTGCCTCCCAGGCACAGCCTGGCACCCCAGTGGGGACTGGCGTCACTCAGCTCCTGCTGCAGAGGGGAGCAGCGGGCCTGGCCTGGGCCCTGGGTGCCGCCTGTGGTCTGTGGAGCCGAGCACCAGGCAAGAACAGCCAAGAGACTTGAGTTCCCAGAAGTCAGGGAACCATAGAGTGGCCCCGACTGGACTGGGGACGAGGCAGGGAGCCCCGGGAGAGGCCTGAGCCCAGGTGAAGGCTCCGAGAGGGCATGCCGTGGGGAGTGGGTTCGGGGGTGCCTGGTGTGGCGTGCCGTGACTCTGGGCGGAGCAGCACTTGGGGTGCCCTGGGGAATGGCAGGGTCTGGGAAGACCTCCTGGCCAGGGCAGCGAGGGGGCGGCTGGGCCTGAGGTGGGGTGAGATGAGTCGGAGGGACCGATGTCCTTCCTCTGTCCTCCTTCAGATGGCCTAGGAAGCCCCTCCCAGTTACCATAGCCGGGGAGCCAGGCGGGAATGTGGCTTTGTGTGGGGAAGACAAAGAACAGAGCTGGGGCCCTTCGTGGGGGTGGGGGGCAGGCCCAGAGGCTGAGCCACAGGGCTGGACAGGGCAGGCCTTGGGCCTTAGGCAGGGCAGGGCAGGACAGTTGGAGGGACGGGACCTTGCTGCCCGGAAGTCAAGGGAGAATTTGGGGAGAGAAGAGGGGGACGACAGGGGGATTGGGGACGGGGGAGGACAGAGCTAGGGCAGCTGCAGCACCCCCTAACCCTGCGCCCACCACACACAGCCCTGCCGCTAAGCCCTGGCCTGCCCGCCGGGTGGCCCTCCAGGATGAGCAAGCTGCCCGGGGAGCTGGCCAGAGACCTGGAGCGTAGCCTGCCCGCCGTGGCCTCCCTGGGCTCGTCGCTGACCCACAGCCAGAGCCTGTCCTCTCACTTCCTCCCGCCTCCGCCCGAAGCGCGGCGCCATCTCCGACGTGCGCCGCACCTTTTGCCCTCTTCGTCACCTTCGACCTGCTCTTCATCTCTCTGCTCTGGATCATTGAGCTGAACGTGAGTGGGGGCACCCGGGCCGCGGTTCCCCCACCTGCTGGTGGGCTGTGGCCTCTCGCGGGGCTGTTTCCGTACAGGTAAAGGAGCTCAGAGCACTGAGGTCCTGCCCCGGTGCAGGGGCAGACACGCACCCAGTCTCCCCGCTCACGCTCTGAGCTCTGTGCAGAACTGCCCCCTAGTGGACACTCGTGAGCAAGGCAGGTCTGGCGCTCTGTCTCTGTCTCTGTCTCTGTGCCTGTCTCTTTCTCTCTTTTGTTTCTGTGCCACTCCTAGAGATATTCAGGGATCACACCTGGAGGGCTTGGGCAACCATATGGGATGCCAGGGATAGAGCCCGGGTCGGCTGTGTGCAAGGCAACGCCCTCCCCACGGTACTGTTGCCCCTGCCCCAGCATTGGTTTCTGTTTGGTCTGGCTTTGGTTCTTTTTTTTTTTTTTTTTTTTTTTTTTTGCCTTTTTTGGGTCACACCCGGCAATGCTCAGGGGCTACTCCTGGCTCTGCACTCAGGAATCACTCCTGGCGGTGCTCGGGGGACCATATGGGATGCCGGGGATCGAACCCGGGCCAGCACAGGCCGGCTGCATGCAAGGCAAACGCCCTACCCGCTGGGCTATCGCCTCCGGCCCCTGGCTTTGGTTCTGAGGTTACACCTGGCTGTGACTTACGGGTCGTAGCTGGCAGGGCTCAGGGCACCAGGCAGTGCCAGGCGTTGGACCCAGGCCCCCGACACGTGTAGCCTGCTGGGCTGCTCTCCCACCCTTAGCATCTCTCTCTGCGCATTGCCAGTGCCCTCCCTCAGCCAGAGATCACAGTAGCCGTGGGGCTCCTCTTCCTGGGTACTGTCCAGTGACCTCCCAGGGGCCTTCAGGCCAGGGCCTTGGGTCCAGTTCGAGTGTTCGAATAGGTGGCGGGAGCAAGGCCATGCCTGCTCACCACACCGCTGACCGCTCTGTCAGTGTGATGGATTTCACCCATTAAACACAAACTGAATCTAGCGAGTGGCCACCTGGGGCTCTGTCTGACTTGCCGGGAAGATGGAGCACCTCGTGGTGGGGGGGGAGAGGGCGAGCACCCCCAGCCTGTCCGTCTGCAGCCCGGGCCCCGCCCCGCCTGCTGGGAGGCTGTGTCTTCACCCCAGTCGCTTCCCTGGGGGGGCTCGGGGGCTTCCTTGGCTGCAGCTGCTCTGCTCGGCTTGGCACACCCTTTCCTCCTCCCCACCGAGAGGGTGAGGGGGCTGCCCCAGGGGTGGGCTTCTGCCTGTGAGCTGCCCCCTGCTCTTCTCCCCAGACCAACACCGGCATCCGGAAGAGCCTGGAGCAGGAGATCATCCACTACGAAGTTCAGAACCTCCTTCTTCGACATCTTTGTGAGTGGGCTGGGCTGGGGGCATAGAGGGAGCAGGGCCTGGCTCGGCTTCTGCGTGTGCCCGACTCCCTCCTGAGAGCCCGGGGTGGGAGCAGGGAGGCCACACCCTGTTCCAGGTCGCCCCCCAAAAGGAGCCGGGCGCCACCGTACTCACCAGAGGCAGGCACTGGAGCCCCCAGCCCAGGGAGCAGGACAGGAGGCCCGTCTGCAGGGTCGGGGGCATTGGCTTGTCTGTGGCGCCCCACCCAGGTCCTGGCCTTCTTCCGCTTCGGGACTGCTCCTGGGTTACGCCGTGCTGCGGCTCCGCCACTGGTGGGTGATTGCGGTAGGTGCCCTTTCCGGCAGCTGGCGGGGGTCCTGGGGCGCTGGAGGAACTCCCCGCCCCAGCCATCCTCCCTGTGCTCCCCCTCCCGGGCAGGTCACCACGCTGGTGTCTAGCGCCTTCCTCATAGTCAAGGTCATCCTCTCGGAGGTCAGTGGCTTGGGCCTGGCTGGCTGGGGTGGGGGTAGGGGGCTTTGAGCCCGAGGGACAGGCCGCTCCTCGGAAGGGTTTTCTCTGCTGACTGGAGGGAGAATGCCGCCTTGCGGTGTCTCCGAGGACTCCCGCTTTCTCCCCTGCTGTCTGTATGGCTGCACCACACAGACAGCGGGGACGGAGAGGGGGGGGCTGCTGCCCTGGCACTGAGCCCCTCCCCCACAGCTGCTCAGCAAAGGGGCTTTTGGCTACCTGCTGCCCATCGCCTCCCTTCGTCCTCGCCTGGCTGGAGACCTGGTTCCTGGACTTCAAAGTCCTTCCCCAGGAGGCCGAGGAGGAGCGATGTGAGTGGGGGGCCGAGAGCCAGGTGGGAGGCGTGGCCTCCGGAGCCCCCCGACAGCGTCTGCCCGTCTGCCCACCCTAGGGTATCTTGCTGCCCAGGCGCGCCCGCCAGCGGACCCCCTTCTCTTCTCTGGGGCGCTGTCCGAGGGGCCAGTTCTATTCGCCGCCCGAGTCCTTCGCAGGTGAGAGCTGCTGGTGCTGCCCTCGGGCAGCCGGGTCTGTTCTCGCCTCCCGGGGGCTGCAGGAGGGCGGCGGGGTGGGGGGGTGGGTCTGCTCTCCCTGTTCCTCGCAGCTCCCTGGGGGAGAGCCAGCCCCGCTCTCCCAGCGCGCAGGCAGCACCGAGCCCTCTGCCTCCCACACCCCGCCCTCCCCATCGTCATCTCATCATCTGCTCACTTCCTGCAGGGTCTGACGATGACTCGGATGAGGATGGTGCCGGGAGGAAGAGCTGCTCTCCTCAGGTACTGCCGGAGTGGACCCCGGAGACCCCACCCGGCTGCCCTCAGGGCTACTCTGTCCACTGAGCATGGGCCCCTCCCTGTATCTGCCTCCTGCCAGGGGTGGCTGAGGGGGTCCCTAGGAGCCCTGCAGGACCTCGGGCACTTCGGGCCTCCCCCGGCCACTCGGACCTGGCCTGCTGTCACTGTGTCCTCCTGCCCCACAGGAGCGGGAGTACATCCGCCAGGGGAAGGGAGGCCATGGCCGTGGTGGACCAGATCTTGGCCCAGGAGGAGAACTGGAAGTTTGAGAAGAACAATGTGAGTCGCTGAGCTGCCATCCTCCGGGCCAGATGGGCCGCGAGCGGGGAGCCTGCACCCTGTGGGGGCGCGCCGGGTTCCAGCTCCAGCGTTTGCTTCCCTGTGCATGGCGTGCACACCACACACGCGGCAGCACACACACAGTGCGCAGCGTGAAGAAGCTTTCCCCACCTCAGCTCCGGTCATTGGGGTTTCGCCCCCTCTTAACCAGGCCTGAGAAGTTAGCCCAAGGATGGGATGGGGGAACACTGGGGACTTGGGGTGACCCTGTTGCACATTCCCGCCCCGCTGGCTCGGCCTCTCCGCTCCTCTGCGTACTCCCCAGCTTTGAAGGGGAAGCAGTTTCTGCGCTGGTGTCTGTTTGCTGATCAGAACAGCGTTATCAGAGGAGACTGCAGAGCCCGTTGGCGGGGCAGCCTGCGCATGCCCCCGGCTCGAACGCGCCTCTCCGTGCCTGCAGCTGTGCCCAGCGTGTCGCTGCTCGCTGGCCCTCAGTCAGAGCCGCCACCGTGCCGGCTCCTCAAATATCCGCCACTCCTGGAGCTGCCCCGAGCACCATGCCTGGCGTGTCCCCCGCCCACCTCCCCCCTCCTGTCCCGTCCACAGGAATACGGGGACACTGTGTCCACCATTGAGGTTCCCTTTCATGGAAAGACATTCATCCTGAAGGTGAGTGAGGGCAGCACGTGTCCAGCAGCCACCGGCGGGCCCGGCCCTCTGGCAGGCTTCTCCGTGCTCCCGGGAAGGGCTGGGGTGCCTCCGCTCGCTCCCCACCCAGCCCTGCGCCTCTGCCCCAGGCCTTCCTGCCGTGCCCTGCGGAGCTGGTGTATCAGGAGGTGATCCTGCAGCCCGAGCGCATGGTGCTCTGGAACAAGACGGTGACGGCCTGCCAGGTGAGGGGCTCAGGGCATCCCCAGCACGACCCCTCGGCCCCCAGGTCCTGCCCCCGAGCTGTTGGCCTGTAGCAGGGGTGTGGGAGTCGCTTTCAGCCCCGGGGCCTGGGCAGAGATGGGGCTGGGGCCTGTGTCTGGGTGTCCTGGGGCTGGGCTGCCCCTCATGGCACCCCGATGGCCACAGATCCTGCAGCGAGTGGAGGACAACACGCTCATTTCCTACGACGTGTCTGCGGGGGCCGCAGGTGGAGTGGTCTCGCCCAGGTGAGTGCCCCTGTGCATCTGGGCTGGCCGGCACCCCTCACCCTCACCCCACCCTGCACCCCCTCACCTCACCCCACCCTGCACCCCTCACGTCACCCCACCCCGCCTCGGGACCCCTCACGCCACCCCGCCCGGCACCCCCTCACCTCACCCTGCCCTGCACCCCCTCACCTCATCTGTCTCCTTATCCCCTCACCTCACCCCGCCCTGCACCCCTCACCTCACCCCTCACCTTACCCCTCACCCCACCCCCGCCCGGGACCCCTCACCTCACCCCACCCTGCACCCCTCACCTCATCTGTCTCCTTATCCCCCCCCCCCACCCCGCCCTGCACCCCTCACCCCGCCCTCACCCCCTCACTTCACCCTGTCTGGCACCCCTCACCTCACTCTCCCCACCCCCAGGGACTTCGTGGAATGTCCGTCGCATTGAGCGACGCCGAGACCCGATATCTGTCATCAGGCATCGCCACCACCCATGGTGCCAAGCCCCCAACACACAAATATGTGAGGTGAGCCTGGGCCAGGGACCCCACGCCACCCCTCCCTGGGCCCACAGTGTTGTGTAGTCCTGGAGCTCCGCCCTTCATCCTCCTCCTCATCCCAGGCTGCCTTCCCGACACTGAGAAGCCTCCTAAGGAAAAGGGGGACCCCTGCCGCCTGCTCTCCAGGACGGGGGCCTCCCGGCAGAGACCCCACTTGTCCCGCCCACTCTACCCCCAACCCCGTGGGGACGAGCTGGGCTGGACTCTGGGCTCGGCACCCCTCGCTCTGCAGGGTCCACTCTGCGGCTTCCTCACCCTGGAGTGGTGCCAGGGGGTGCTCAGCTGAGGGCATTTCTGCCCTGCCAACGGCCCACCCGGCTCAATCTCTGGAGTGGATTTTGCCTCGTGCCGCCTGGGAAAGTGGGGGCTGGTCCCGTCCCTGGGGTGTCGAGCAGCAGGCGGTGGTCATAGGAAGAGTCGCTTCTTCCCGGCAGGGAGGGGGCAGCCTCTGGACACCTGGGTGGGCCCTGCCTACCCCAGACGGGCCGCAGTGCACAGTGGGAAGTCCTGGGCCCCACCCCAATGCTGCCTCTCTGTAGGGGCGGGAATGGCCCCGGGGGCTTCATCGTGCTCAAGTCGGCCAGCAACCCCGGGTGTGCACCTTCATCTGGATCCTGAACACCGACCTCAAGGTGGGCTTCGGGGCTCCGCCTCCCCCAGTCCTGTCTCCCTCTATCTTTTCTTTCTTTCTTTCTTTCTTTTTTTTTTTTTGTTTTGGCTTTTTTGGGTCACACCTGGCGATGCTCAGGGGATACTCCTGGCTCTGCACTCAGGAATTACTCCTAACAGTGCTTCGGGGACCATATGGGATGCCGGGGATTGAACCCGGGGCTAGGACCAGGGCTCGATCGGGGCTAGGCTGCATGCAAGGCAAACGCCTTACCCGCTGTGCTATCACTGCAGCCCCCTCTCCTTCTGTCTTTTTTAGTTGTGAGTTTTGGGGACACTCCCAGTGGTTCTCAAGGGACCATGTGGTGCCACTGACCGAACCCAGGGCACCCACCTGTGGGCCTAGGACCAGACCAGGGGCACCCACCTGCGGGCTCGACCAGACCAGGGCACCCACCTCGCGGCCTAGGACCAGACCAGGGCACCCACCTGCGGGGCTCGGACCAGACCAGGGCACCCACCCGCGGGGCTCCGACCAGTCCAGGCACCCACCCGCGGGCTAGACCAGACCAGGACACCCACCTGCGGGGCTCGGACCAGACCAGGGCACCACCTGCAGGACTAGGACCAGACCAGGGCACCCACCCGCGGGTAGGACTAGACCAGGCACCCACCCGGGCTAGGACCAGACCAGGGCACCCACCCGCGGGGTTAGACTAGACCAGGGCACCCACCTCGGGGCTTGGACCAGACCAGGCACCACCGAGGGCTCAGACCAGACCAGGGCACCCACCCGGGGTTAGGACCAGACCAGGGCACCCACTTGCGGGGCCCGGACCAGACCAGGGCACCACCGGGGCTCGACCAGACCAGGCACCACCCGCGGGTTAGGACCAGACCAGGGCACCCACCGCGGGCTCGACCAGACCAGGGCACCCACCTGCGGGCTCGGACCAGACCAGGGCACCCACCCGCGGGGCTCGGACCAGACCAGGGGCACCCACCCGCGGGCTCGGACCAGACCAGGGCACCCACCTGCGGGCTCGGACCAGACCAGGACACCCACCTGCGGGCCTAGGACCAGACCAGGGCACCACCTGCAGGACTAGGACCAGACCAGGGCACCCACCCCGGGGTTAGGACTAGACCAGGGCACCCACCTCGGGGCTAGGACCAGACCAGGGCACCCACCCGCAGGGACTAGACCAGGGCACCCACCTCGGGGCTTGGACCAGACCAGGGCACCACCCCGCGGGCTCGGACCAGACCAGGGCACCCACCCGCGGGGTTAGGACCAGACCAGGGCACCCACTGCGGGGCCGGACCAGACCAGGGCACCCACTTGCGGGGCTCGGACCAGACCAGGGCACCCACCTGCGGGGTTAGGACCAGACCAGGGCACCCACCTGCGGGGCCGGACCAGACCAGGGCACCACCTGTGGGCCTAGGACCAGACCAGGGCACCCACCTGCGGGGCTCGGACCAGACCAGGGCACCCACCTGCGGGGCTCGGACCAGACCAGGGCACCACCTGCGGGGCTAGGACCAGACCAGGGCACCCACCTGCGGGGCTCGGACCAGACCAGGGCACCACCTGCGGGCCTAGGACCAGACCAGGGGCACCCACCTGCGGGGCTCGGACCAGACCAGGGCACCACCTGCGGGCCTAGGACCAGACCAGGGCACCCACCTGCGGGGCTGGACCAGACCAGGGCACCACCTGCGCGGGCTCGGACCAGACCAGGGCACCACCTGCGGGGCTCGGACCAGACCAGGGGCACCACCTGCGGGGCTAGGACCAGACCAGGGCACCCACCTGCGGGGCTCGGACCAGACCAGGGCACCACCCTGCGGGGCTCGGACCAGACCAGGGCACCCACCTGCGGGGCTCGACCAGACCAGGGCACCCACCCGCGGGCCCCGACCAGACCAGGGCACCCGCCGCGGGGCTCGGACCAGACCAGGGCACCCACCTGCGGGGCTAGGACCAGACCAGGGCACCCACCTGCAGGGCTCGGACCAGACCAGGGGCACCCACCTGCGGGGGCTAGGACCAGACCAGGGCACCCACCTGCGGGGGCTCGGACCAGACCAGGGCACCACCTGCGGGGCTAGGACCAGACCAGGGCACCACCTGCGGGGCTAGGACCAGACCAGGGCACCACCTGCGGGGCTAGGACCAGACCAGGGCACCCACCTGCGGGGCTAGGACCAGACCAGGGCACCACCTGCGGGGCGAGTGCTCAAGCCTTGGAGCCGTCTCGGGTCTCCTGCCCTACCTCCTGCCTCTCACTCGCTGCGGACCCGCCCTCGAGGGTCTGGCTGCCCTGGGTGTGGCAGCTTGTTCTTCCTGCCAGGGGAGGGGCTGGCGTGGCTGCATTCCAGAGCTGCGCCTGCTGCTGGGACCCCAAACCTTTCCCTTCTCCCCAGGGCCGCCTGCCCGGTACCTCATCCACCAGAGCCTCGCAGCCACCATGTTCGAGTCGCCTTTCACCTGCGGCAGCGCGTCAGCGAGCTGGGGGCCCGGGCCTGAGCACGCCCCTCGCCACCCTGCAGGCCAGGGTCCTGTTGCCGCAGCCTCGAGGCAGAGTGGAGCCAGCTGGGTGTCCACTGCCCACCTCAGCAGACCTGGCCTCACTGGGGAGGGAGAAGCCACCCTGCTGCCAGCCTGAGTGCCCTGGGGCCTGGCCCGGGAGGCTCTGTCCTGTCCTGCTGCAGAGCACCCACAGTGCCCGCCTCCGGAGACCCGCCCCCTGGCTGCCCATAGCCGTGGAACGGGAGCCTGAGACTTGGGGAGGGCAGGGCCCCGGCAGGCCCGAGAAGCTTCATTCACCTGCTCTCATCACATTTTTCAGACGTCAGGGGTCCAGGACCTTTTCCCTTGCTGGGGAGGGGGTGGAGGGGGGCAGAGGCTGGGTGCTGGCAGGGAACTGCTACCCCCAGCTTCTCCCGCTCCAGAGCCCCGTGGGGACCTTTGTAATTTGAGCCAATTAAAAACGTGAACTCACAGAAAAGCAGCCCCACCTGTCTTTCCTCTTCCGGGGAAGAAAGGCACCTCGGGGCGGGACGGCCTTGGGCACCCTCCGTGCCCCTCCGGCCGGGGAGCTGAGCTGTGCCGGAGCTCAGCAGCACTAGGCCTGGCCTTGCGGGCTGCATGTTCTGTTCTTGGACGGGTCCACTCAGTGGTGCTGGGCATTGAACCCGGGGTGCAGGCCAGGTGTGTGCTCTGACCTCTGTGCCTTTGCCCAATCCAGGACCCATCTTTCTGGGCTGGTCTGGTTGGGCAAAAGGACTGGTGAGGCCAGTGAGGGGGTGGTCAGGGCAGAGGCTCTAGCCAGGATCTGAGGGGCGGGGAGACCCTGTCACGGCCAGAGCAGGCCGAGTCCTGATGTGTTACGGCTCAGGTGCAGGACAGGATTCGCCCCTCCCTGGTGCACTTTTATTTATTGACTTACTATTTTTGGTCCACACCCAGCCGTGCTCAGGGGGTTCTCCTGGCTCTGCACTCAGGAATTATTTCTGGTGGTGCTTGGGAGATCATATGGGATGCCGGGATCGAACCCGGTCTGCCATGTGCAAGGCAAATGCCCTCCACTATCACTACAGCCCCTGCCTCAGGCACTTAGGATACCCCTGAAAGGGCAGGGGGTTGGCTCAGTGTGGTTTCCTGGGAAGACCCAGGTCTCTGAGCCCCGTCTCCTGTCCCTGGAACCCTGCTTATCACCTCAGCTCCCTGGGGTGCAGGGAAAAGCTGGGGCCCTCCTGCCTCGCCCTCCCGACTGGCCTGCTTGGAGAACACTTCTCTGAACCCCTGCTGGGGCTGTGGGAAAGGAGAACCAGGCAGCGGCCAGCCCTGCAGTCCCAGGGCCAGACTCTGTCCCCTCCCTGCCCGGCTTCCCCGGCCTGTGCAGCGGCCACTCACCCAGCTGGTCAGTGGGCTCTAACCTGGGCCTCCTAAAACAGGTGTACTTGCCCTGTCTCTTAAGGGGGCTTTGCCGAGGGTCACCCTAGCCCCTGGGCAGAGCAGAGGGGGCAGCCCCAAGGCCTGGGACTAGGCCCAGCAGGGCCTGGGTTCCTGCTGCTCCTGCTGTTTACAGACCAGCCGCTGTCCTTCCCCGGTTTGGGCAGTGCCTGGGGCAGAGGGCAGGGCCAGGCCCGCACGAGGCTGGGCATGTGTCTGCTATTAGGCCGTGCCTGAAGAATGCCAGACACCTGGAGGTGTCACTGTGAGGACCCTGGCCCCGTGGGCCATTGTCTGGATTACTCCTGAAGCTGACCTGTGACCTGAGCGCAGCTGGAACTCAGGGACCACCCCCCACCGCCCCACGGCCCAGTTCCCCATCAGAGAGTCCAGCTCTGCTTTCAGCCTCTGACGCCAGAGGGGCTGAAAATAGCCCATGGGGGGGTGGCGGCTATTTAAAGGGCCTGGGGAGCTGAGGGGAGTGAGAGAGACCATGGCGCCACAGAGCTGAGCTGCCGGGTGTCCGAGGAGAACCAAGAGCGCAGGGAGGCCTTCTGGGCCGAGTGGAAGGACCTGACGCTGTCCACGCGCCAGAGGAGGGGTGAGTGGCGGGGCCGTGGGGTCCGAGGTGCTGGGTCGGGGCGCGGGGCTCCGGGCTCAGCTCCGGCCTCTCCTCCCCAGCTGCTCCCTGCACGAGGAGGGACGCCCTGCGCCACGAGACCTACCACCGGCAGGGGGCAGTGCCAGGCGCTGGTGCAGCGCCGCCCTGGCTGGTGATGCGGATGGGCTTCCTGGGCGCGGGCTGCAGGAGTACCTGGTGCCCTACCAGCGGTACTGCCGCTGCCCATCTTCACCCCCACCAAGGTGGGCGCCGCCAAGGAGGAGCGCAGGGACACCCCCCGTCCAGCTGCGGGAGATGCTGGCGCTGGAGGCGGCCCTGGGCGGCCAGAGCGTCGAGCGCCAGGACACGGCCGAGATCACCAAGCACCTGCCTCCGATGGTGTCCGTCAGCAAGCCGGGGGCCCTCCGCCGCTCCCTGTCCCGCTCCATGTCCCAGGAAGCCCAGCGGGGCTGGGACCCCCGGCTCTTCTGTGTCCGGCCTGCGCCTGCCCATCCTGGCTAGGCCCACGGATGGATGCTCTGGCCGTGGGTGCTTCGTAGTTTGCCGAGTTGGGGGGCTAGGGAAGGAGGGAGCGAGGCCGGGGGATCCTCTGAGCACCCAGAGAGGGGGTGGAGAGCGGGGGCTGGCACAGCCGAGCCACCTTGGCCCCAGGAGAAGGCACAGACTGGGGAGAGGCAGCAGAAGGCCTGAGGTGAGGCCGATTCAGCTTCAGAGGGTTGGGGGGGACGCGTGGCATGTGCTGAGAAGGACGCTTGGAATGTTCTGGAGACAGACTGGAGGGAGGGGACGTGGAGAGGGCAGAGGCGGGGTGGGGCCCCCAGCACCCGCTGTTAGCGCCCGCAATAAACAAGTTCCAGCTTCATCTCTTGTGGTTGTGGGGGGGCCGCCGCTGCTGTCCCCCATGCTCCCTTCTGGGAAAGGCTCTAAATGGGAGCTAAATACTGCAGCGGGAGCAGGTATGCCCCTCGCAGGGGCCGGTGACTGGCCAGTGCCCCTTCTGTGCCCTGAGTGCGGCACAGGCCTACCCTGTGTCCAGCCCTGGCACAGGGCAGTGCCCTGCAAGCCAGCTGGCAGCAGAGTGTGCTCTAATCTCCTGGGCACGGTGGCGGGGCTGGCACCAGGGCTACTCCAGCTACCTCGGGTGTGTGCAGAGCGAGTGACCCCCCAGGCTGACCTCCCTCAGTCTGAGCTTCACAGAATTAGTCCTGGGCTAGCGTCCCTGCGTCCCTGCAGGGGTCAGGTTCCGGTCCGTGCCCCCTGCAGCTGTTGTGGTGACTCATCTCCCAACCTGGCCTTGGCTAGAGGAGACACTTTCCCCCTCCGGAAGACTTGGCGGGGGCGAGAAGGCAGAGGGCACAGCGCTGACCCAGAGAGGCCCTTCCTGGAAGAGCAGACACCCCTGCTCTGTGATATTTACCCCTGTTGGGCTGAAAGAAACCTCTGCAACTGGACAGTGGCTGCCTGGAGCTCCCAGAGGGGTGGGCTTGGGGCTTGGGCCGGGACAGGGTCTCTAAGACTCAGCCTGTGCCCGCCCCCACCCCTTCCTGCTCACTGTGCTCTCAGCAGAGCCGGTCCCCACCCAGCCGTGTGGTGAGCATTGGCAGCCCTCAGGGGAGACCCCGTCCCTCCTGCTAAGTGCATTAGGCCCCTATCGCGGCTGCCATCGGACAGGAGGGGCCGGAGGGGCTGTTCTGGGGCCACAGAGGCTAGGCCAGAACGGACTGTCCTTTCTGGAGCCCTCGTGGGGGTGATGGGGGGACATGGGTGGGGGAGGAGGCATAAAGGCCTGGGGAGAGGCAGAGAAGGGGGCTGGGGTGTCCTTACTAGGAAGGCAGCGTGGGCGCTGGGGATAGGGCGTGGGGGAGCATGGGGTCTCCAAGGGTCTTGGGGACGGGGGGGCACTGGGGAAAGGGCTGTGGAGAAGGATGGGGGGTGCGGAGGAACAGCAAAGGTAGGGCACGGGGTGCTGGGCCATCTGGACTCTTGGGAAAGGTGGCGGGTGGGGTGCGGGAGCCGACGTGGACGTGGCCAGGTGAGGCTGAGCAGGAGGGGCGGCGCGGGAGCAGCCGCCCCACAGCCCGCCCCCCCCCAGCAAGTCTGCGGCCCGACACTAAAGGAGATGGATGGGGTCACCGCAGACGCGGCGGTTCGGGGCCGCAGGCGGCTCATCGCTCAGCGGCCCCCCACCCCCGCGGAGGGGTCGGGTGGGGGTCCGTCCCCAGATAAAGGGGCCTCCCAGGCAGCGCGGGCAGGACACTGCGGCGACGCGGCAGCATGAGCACGGCCCAGCCGAGAGACGCAGCGGGCGCGGCCCCTAACGTGGACCCGGGCCGCGCGGCCGTGGCCCTCGGCCTACCAGCGCTTCGAGCCTCTCGCCTACCTGCGCAACAACCACGCGCCGCCGCGTGGGGACCTCAGCAGCCCCGACGGCGTCGGCCCTGGAAGCTGCGCTGTTTGGCGCAGACCTTCGCCACGGGTGAGCGCGGGGCGCCGCGCAAGGAGAGGCGGGCGGGAGAGCAGAGCCCGAGCGGAGAAGCTGAAGGCGCGGCCGAGAATTCTCAAATCCAGGAGGCAGAAAAGAGAACCGGGGTTTGGTCGCGGGGCGGATGGCCGCGACGCGACTCCTGTGCTGGAAATTGGGGATCCGGTGCCAAGACTCTGAGCTCTATTTTTTTTTTCTTTTTTACCTTTTTGGGTCACCCCTGGCTCTGCAATCAGGAATCACACCTGGCGGTGCTCAGGGGACTTATGGGATGCCGGCGATCAAACCTGGGTGGGCCGCGCGCAAGGCAAACGCCCTCCCGCTTGGGCTATCGATAGCTCAGGCCCCGAGGCGGGGCTCTTAAAGAGATGGAGCAGAGATTGGCGGGGCACGAAGGAGGTCCTGGGAGAGCAGAACTGCCCGGACCCCCCGGGGGTTCCCATTCCCCGGTCTAACTCCAGAGCTAATGGTGCTTTTTCCAGCTAGAGACGCCCGGGGAGAGGGAAGGGGGAGCGTGGCGTGCTGTCTGGCCCGGCGTGCCACCCTTTTCTGCGCCCGCAGGAGAGGTGTCTGGACACACCCTTATCGACATCGGCTCCGGCCCCACCATCTACCAGCTGCTCAGCGCCTGCGCCCACTTCGAGGACATCACCATGACGGACTTTCTGGAGGTGAACCGCCGCGAGCTGGGGCTCTGGCTGCGGGGGAGGCGGGCGCCTTCGACTGGAGCGCCTACAGCCGGCACGTCTGCCTCATCGAGGCCAAGGGGTAAGGGCCGCGGGGGGCGGCTGGGGGGGGGGGGCGGCGGCTGGGAACCCCCGGCGCCCTCCTGAGCCCTGCCTGCCTTCTGTCCACAGTGAGTCCTGGCAGGAGAAGGAGCGCCAGCTCCGAGCCCGCGTCAAGCGGGTGCTGCCCATCGACGTGCACCAGCCGCAGCCCCTGGGCGCAGGGCACGGGGCGCCCCTGCCCGCCGACGCCCTGGTCTCTACTTTCTGCCTGGAGGCCGTGAGTCCGGACCTTACCAGCTTCCAGCGGGCCCTGGACCACATCACCACGCTGCTGAAGCCCGGGGGCACCTCCTGCTCATAGGGGGCCTGGAGGAGTCGTGGTACCTCGCAGGGCGAGGCCAGGCTGACGGTGGTGCCCGTGGGAGGAGGAGGTTCGGGCGGCGTTGGGGCGCAGTGGCTACGCCGTGCGGGACCTGCGCGCACTTACGTCATGCCTGCCCACCTCCGCACAGGCGTGGACGACGTCAAGGGGCATCTTCTTCGCCTGGGCCCAGAAAAGGGGTGGGGGGGTGTGAGCGTGCAGCGGTCCAAGGCTGGGGTCCTTGCCCGACCCCTACCCTCCCCATGACCCCGCCCCCCCAACGCACCTTCCTGTTGCCCCTAATAAAGAGATAAGGCTCTGCAGCTGTGTGCCGCTGTCTGGGGCTCCCCTGTGACCGGCGCCGGAGTGCTCTTGTGCGTCCTAGGGGGTGGGAGCCACCTGCCCTTTTTCCAGAAGCTTCCACTAGGGCAGGCCTCGGTCCTGCTCATTAGCCTCGGGCTAAGGTGGGGAAGGCCAGTGCTCAGGCAACAGAGGCGGTGCCAGGCGCCGGTCCTCTGGGCCTTCACCCTCTGCAGCCCGCCGCTATCTCGTTTGCCAGCAGAACTCAGAACAGTCAACAGATTGGAGCCTAGTGGCTCTCAGCACCGCCAGGCCAGAGCTCCACACCTTTAGGTCTGCACTGCTGGGTGGGAGTCTCTGGGAGGGGCCCTGAGCACCGCTGGGCGGGACCCCGGAAAATACTGGTGCATACATAGTTCAGACTAGAAGACTGTGCAGGGCGGCGTGGGGGAGGGCACAGGGGAGCCCCGGGAAGGGGGAGGGGGCAGAGCCGCACCCGGAAACATACCCCACAGAAGCCCTGACTCGGGCCCCAGCCTAGATGGGGGCTCATCTTTGCTGTCCCCTCCCCTTCTACACAGGAATTTAGCAAGGGGAGGTTAAGAATTGTTTATTTTTACTTATTTATTTTTTTGTTTTTTGGGTCACACCCAGCAATGCTCAGGGGTTTCTCCTGGCTCTGCACTCAGGAATTACTCCTAAGCGGTGCTTGGGGGACCATATGGGATGCCGAGGATAGAACCTGGGCCGCGGGCTGGCCGCAGCAAGGCAAGCGCCCTACCGCTGGGCCCCAAGAATTGTTTATTAAGGTCCCTGCCACCCCACCCTAAAAAGTTCTCAGTCTCGAAAGGACAGAAGAGGCCACCCAAATCCCTGAGGACAGAGCCCCCCAACACCGCCCCTACAGGAGGGACGGGGTGAGCCCTCCAGAGGCTGCATGGGGCCGGGGAAGGGGAAGGGGTATGTCTGGGCTGGTGGGGAAATGGAGGACCCCCTCTCTCCCTCTCCTCCTTGCGGCTTCTACAGGGGCTGGTTCCTGAGGGCAACATTAAGTTGTGGGGGGTCCATGGAGTTTGTAATGGAGGGGTGGGCATTGGGCCTGCAGTCACTCTGGACGTGGAGCCCCAGGCCCGCCAGTCACAGTTCTGGGCTTTCGTGCGAGGTAAATGCTCAGTGAACCAACCAGCAGTCCCTGATGGCCCCTTCGCCTCGGCTCTCCCCATGCAACACAGCGTCTATCTGGCCCCTCGCACAGACCGAGAGCTCTCACGCCCGCTCTCCAGGCTGGGGGTTCACACATCTGTGCCCACCCCTCACCCGTCACCTTTGGGCCTGGCCTTGTCGCACCCAGCCCCCACCCAGCACAGGGGCCAGTGCAACTGTGGCCCTGGGCGCTCAGTGTCTTGGCCCTGGACGCTCAGTGGTCTTGGCCCTGGACGCTCAGTGGTCTTGGCCCTGGGCGCTCAGTGGTCTTGGCCCTGGAGCGCTCAGTGTCTCGGCCCTGGGCGCTCAGTGGTCTTGGCCCTGGGCGCTCAGTGTCTTGGCCCTGGACGCTCAGTGTCTTGGCCCTGGACACTCAGTGGTCTTGGCCCTGGGCGCTCAGTGTCTTGGCCCTGGGCGCTCAGTGCCTTGGCCCTGGACACTCAGTGGTCTTGGCCCTGGACGCTCAGTGTCTTGGCCCTGGGCGCTCAGTGGTCTTGGCCCTGGGCGCTCAGTGGTCTTGGCCCTGGAGCGCTCAGTGTCTTGGCCCTGGATGCTCAGTGTGCTGGCCCTGGGCGCTCCAGTGTCTTGGCCCTGGGCGCTCAGTGGTCTTGGCCCTGGGCGCTCAGTGTCTTGGCCCTGGGCGCTCAGTGGTCTTGGCCCTGGGCGCTCAGTGTCTTGGCCCTGGGCGCTCAGTGGTCTTGGCCCTGGGCGCTCAGTGTCTTGGCCCTGGGCGCTCAGTGTCTTGGCCCTGGACGCTCAGTGTCTTGGCCCTGGGCGCTCAGTGTCTTGGCCCTGGGCGCTCAGTGGTCTTGGCCCCGGGCGCTCAGTGGTCTTGGCCCTGGGCGCTCAGTGGTTCTTGGCCCTGGGCGCTCAGTGGTCTTGGCCCTGGGCGCTCAGTGTCTTGGCTCCCGGGCGCTCAGTGGTCTTGGCCCGGACGCTCAGTGTCTTGGCCCTGGACACTCAGTGGTCTTGGCCCTGGGCGCTCAGTGGTCTTGGCCCCGGGCGCTCAGTGGTCTTGGCCCTGGATGCTCAGTGTCTTGGCCCTGGATGCTCAGTGGTCTTGGCCCCGGGACGCTCAGTGGTCTTGGCCCTGGGCGCTCAGTGGTCTTGGCCCTGGGCGCTCAGTGGTCTTGGCCCTGGGCGCTCAGTGTTCTCAGCCCTGGACGCTCAGTGGTCTTGGCCCTGGGCGCTCAGTGGTCTTGGCCCTGGACACTCATTGGCTTGGCCCTGGACACTCAGTGCCTTAGCCCTGGGCGCTCAGTGGTTCTTGGCCCTGGGCGCTCAGTGGTCTTGGCCCTGGGCGCTCAGTGGTCTTGGCCCTGGACACTCCAGTGGTCTTGGCCCTGGACACTCATTGGCTTGGCCCTGGACACTCAGTGCCTTGGCCCTGGGCGCTCAGTGTCTTGGCCCTGGGCGCTCAGTGGTCTTGGCCCTGGACCTCAGTGGTCTTGGCCCTGGGCGCTCAGTGTCTTGGCCCTGGGCGCTCAGTGGTCTTGGCCCTGGACACTCAGTGGTCTTGGCCCTGGGCGCTCAGTGCCTTGGCCCTGGCGCTCAGTGGTCTTGGCCCTGGGCGCTCAGTGCCTTGGCCCTGGGCGCTCAGTGGTCTTGGCCCTGGGCGCTCAGTGGTTCTTGGCCCTGGCGCTCAGTGGTCTTGGCCCTGGGCGCTCAGTGCCTTGGCCCTGGACACTCAGTGGTCTTGGCCAGCCCTGAAGGGGGTGTGTGGGGAGGCCTCGGAGGCTGTGCTGGGGCAACGGCCTGGGGGAAAACCGAGCTTTGGTGTAGTGTGGCCCCTCATCATGGGTGTGTGTGTGTGTGTGTGTGTGTGTGTGTGTCTCTAGAAACTTGAGCAGCTGTCTACTGCCACCTGCTGGTGCAGTGGAGGAGGGTCACTGACCCCACAATCTCCCCCAAAGGCCCAGGGGAACAAGCGCCTCCAGGCTCCCGGGCTAGGAGCAGGTGGGGGAGGGGGGAGCCGCCTCCCCACCCCCCCCGAGTTCATTCTCTCATCCCAGGTGCCAAGAGTCCCATAGACTCCAAGAGCTGTGAGAGTCGGGCCGTGGGGTACACAATCAGGCTCCATGATTCTGGACCCATGTTCTGGTCCCTCCTGCCCATGTTCCAGATGCAAGAGCAAAAACAGGGGAGTCATCTCCAAGACTGTGGGGAGAAGGGGAGAGGCAGGAGGGGCCGGGCGCACGGGGGACAGGCCCGAGAGAGGGGGGAGCGGCAGGAGGGGCCGGGCACGGGGACAGGCCCAGAGAAGGGGAGCGGCAGGAGGGGGCTGGGCACGGGGGACAGGCCAGAAGAAGGGGAGCGGCAGGAGGGGCGGGCGCCATGGGGGGACAGGCCGCAGAAGAAGGAGAGGCAGGAGGGGCCGGGCACACGAGGGACAGGCCCGCAGAAGGGAGAGGCAGGAGGGGCCGGGCACACGGGGACAGGCCCAAGAGAAGGGGAGAGGCAGGAGGGGCCGGGCACACGGGGGACAGGCCCGCAGAAAAGGGGAGCGGCAGGAGGGGCCGGGCACGGGGGACAGGCCAGAAGAGGGGAGCGGCAGGAGGGGCCGGGCGCCACGGGGGACAGGCCCGGAGAAGGAGAGAGGCAGGAGGGGCCGGGCGCCGGGGGACAGGCCCAGAGAAGGGGAGCGGCAGGAGGGGCCGGGCACGGGGGACAGGCCAGCTGCCAGGATCTTCAGTCCAGCTTGAACTTGGCCTCCGCTTCCTTCAGCAGGTACAGGCTGTCGTCTTCCAGGAAGCTGTGGGGAGAAGGGGCCACTGAGGCACTCGGGAGCGCGCCAGGGGAGGGGTGGGTGGGCGGGCGGGCACCTGAAGAAGAGGACGTGGACGGGATAGTGCTGATGTGCCAGATGGCGTGGGCGTCCAGGACCCAGAAGAGGGCGGGAAGTCCAGCAGCTCGAGCAGCGCCAGCGCCTGCAGCAGCAGCGACACGGCCACGCACTTGCGGGCGTGGGGCAGCGTGTGCCAGTTCCAGGGCCCCAGCTCAGCCACCACATCATGTTCACCAGGCCTGGGTGCCAACAGGGGTGCGGGAGGGGCAGAGGCTCACTCTCTGTCCTCTGCATGTCCACCCCCACGCCCGTGCTATGGTCACACTCTCCCCCACGGCCATCCCCGCCACGGCAGCCTCACCGATGGCCACGTTGGCCGCCAGGTTGTAGCCGTAGTCAAAGTGGATGAGGCTCAGGTAGGAGACGTGTGTGGTCAGCAGGAACAGCAGGAAGACACGGAAGAACCTGGCCACGGCCGCCACTGCAGCCCCATGGTCCTGCCCCAGCAGCCAGGCTCGTCAGACGGAGGCAGTGGGGTGGGGGAGCCGCGTTCAGCATTGCCTGAAGCAGCCCCCTCTCCCCACACTGGTCCAGCCCTTCCCAGAGCACAGCAGCCCCCTATCCCCAGGGCTGGGACCAGGGGGCTGGTTCTGTGGGTGGGGCCCGGCCAGGACGGCTCACCTGACGCAGCACAGGTAGATGGAGTGCAGGATGACGGGGGAGGCGCAGAAGTAGTCCATTTTCTGCAGACAGGAGGGCGGGTGAGGGGCAGCAAGAAGGCAGGGGCCAGGGCACAGGGAGGGGCGGGAGGCCCATGACCAGGGCCTCCGTGTCTCCAGACCTTCTACCTAGCACTCTCGCATCCACAGGACACAGCTCGGGGCTGGAGCGGCGGCTCAAAGGCGGAGTGCAGGTTGTTACCCCGGTTCCACCATTCATACCCATAAAGGGCCCCTGAGCACCTCCGGAATGGCCCCAAACAAACAAACAAACAAAAGAACAAAATAAAACAAACTGCAAAACAGAGGGGGTCAGCAGCAAGGCTTTGGGGGCATGGGAGGGTGTCATGGCACAGAATTCAGAAGGCAGCCTGGCCTTCCATGGTGGGGGTGCCAGCCAGGACCCCACCCCACCCCTTTACTGGCAGGAGATCCTGGGCAGAGAGAGCCGTGGGGCCTGGGAGAGGCTCACACCCAAGTGCTCCCTCACCCCTGGCCCCTGAGCTCTGTAAGGGACCCCCAAGAGCCCATCCTGGGGGCCAGGGGTGCAGCCCCAGTGGTCTAGCACTCCCCTTTGCGAGTGTGTGTCTTGATGCCTGTGGCTGTAGCAAAAGAACAAAGAGCCTTTGTCACTCAACTGCCACCCTCCTACAGGGCCACGCCTGCAGGAGCAGCTGCAACTTGCTGCTCCCGGAAGGTGCTCCCCAGGAGCCGCGAGCCCCACTCACCTCCGTGATCTCGGTGTCCCGGGTGTGGAAGACCGTGGACCAGAACCAAGCATTGAGGGAGACCTGGGGAGGCGGAGAGGGACTGGTGGGTGGTCTGTCTCCTCTGGACCCCCAGTGGGCACTCACCTCCAAGCTTCACCGACCCTGCAGCCTCAAACTGTGTGCCTGCACCCCAAAACTGGTCCAGGCTGCTTACACCAAGCACCCCAAAACTCTGGGCCGGGGGCTGTGGCCGCCTCCTCCTCAGGTTCCGGCCTGGCCTGGGAACCAGTTCCGGCAGAGCTGAGTTCCAAGGTTACTCAATCTCTAAGACAACAGCCCCCGGGGATGTGGGGGGCCAGGGGGCTCACCTCCTCCCCAGCAGGCAGGTGATGCTGGCCCCACCCCCACGGGGGAGTCGGTGACCTCAGCTTCTGGGGGCTGTGAGCCAGCTCGGAGCCAGCCCGGGAAGGAGATGTAGGAGATGTAGGGGCTGGAGTGTGCGGAGGTGGCGGTGGGCCGGGCCCCAAGACAGCGAATGCAGCTGAGCCTGGAAGAGCAGGGCTGGAGGGGCTGGGGCTGCCCAGGGCCCTGGGGGCTTCCGGCCACCTCAGGGAGAACATCCATTCCACACCCTGCTGCAAAGGGACCCAGATCCCTCAGGGGGCCGGGCAGGGGTGGAGGTGGGATACCATGTTTTCAGGGACTGCTGGCAGCGGCCGAGATGCAGGGTGGGGGAGCGCTTCAGACACTCGGGGGCCGGAAACAGGACACGAGTCACGGAGAGAAAGAGCCAGTCCGGAGACAGATCGGCCCAGCCTGGCGCACCAGGAAAGGTGGAGACGGGCAAAGGCCAGCAGAGGCCCCCTGTCCATGGGCACAGCACCGGGAGCAGGTGGGACGCTCCAGTGGGTGGACACCCTCAGGGAGCTGATAGGAGCCTGCCAAGCAGAGATCCTGGAAGGCTCCGGGCTCTGCAGCCAGCCGAGTCTCTCGGTCCTGGGTCCGAGGCCGTGTCTTGTTGCGTCTTGCTCCCCGTGCCCTGGGCAGAGGCCAGGCCCTTCTCCACACCCAAGTGCTTTTGGAAGTGCTGGGGGGCGTGAATGTGACCCTAATCCTTTCTGGGCCACTGCCTCGCTGGTTTGAGCCTGCATCTGGCACAGCCCCTCCTTCCGCCCCGTGAGGCTGGAGCCCCGAGAGGGAGGCCGGGCAGGGGAGGCGGCAGGGCTGGGCAGCCAGCCAGGCCTCCCTTGTCACCCACTGCAGAAAGGGGGAGGTGACGAGAGAACTGAGCTAAGTGGCCGCTGGACCCCTGCCTGGGGGAGGGGGTGTGTGCCCAGGGCCAGGACTTGAAGCCGGGTGGGGGAGGATCTGCTGTGTCCCCCAACCCCTTCCCTGGCACCTGTACACAGAGAGCCAGGGGCCTGCTCTGGGCCCTGAGTGTCCCCTCTCCCTGGGGAGAATCTGGTCCTGGGGTGGGGTGTCCCCTCTTTCCACGAGGCCCAGAGGCCTGCAGGGAGAGCGCTCAGGGGGCCGTGGTGCTCGCTTGGTGTCCCAGAGGCCCCTAGTTCGATCTCCAGCACATGGAGCACGAGGGGTGTCCAGTTTGGGTGTCCCGGGAGAGCAGAGCACAGAGAGGAAGGCAGGCCTTGGCCAGACTACAGCCTCACGTCTGGCTCTCAGCTCCGGGAGGCCCTGGGCAGCTCATTCATCCACGCAGGGTCTCGGTGCTCTCCTGGGAACACGGGAACCACCATTCGGCGGGGAGAGTCCAGTGTAGCCCAGAGGCCCAGGAAACAGGAGGTGCTGGTCCCCAGCCTGTGCCCACACGGCCCACCCGTGTCTGTTCCCTACTCCCTGCGGGCCACAGGTGAGGAAGGGGGGATCACACAGGGGATCCCGCAGCATCAGACCCTGGTTCCAGAAGACCCGATGAGGCCCCCTGAAGAGCTGAGGGTTCTGGGGCAAATGACAGTGCCTCTGAGCTTATAAAGCGGGGTTCAAAGAGAACCTGCCATTTAGGCAGGCTATAGGTGGTGGGAGGGAATTGGGGACATTGGTGGTGGGAATGGGCACTGGTGGAGGGCGGGGTGCTGGAACACTATGTGACCGAAACCTCTAAACCATATGAACAACGTTGTAATTGTATATCTCACACTGGTATAATAAAATATTTAATAACAAAAAAAAAGTAAAAAAAACGGGGTTCGAGCTGCAACCTGCACAAAATGCATATGGGGGTGCAGACTGCTGGGGCGCTGAGCGGGGCCCTGCTCTCTGGCTGCCCCACAGGGCGTCCAGTGTCTGCCCACGTAGGCCAGTCCCACTGCAGGGGTGAGATCCTGCTCAGAGAGAGGAAATGGACGAACACCCCAGCCTGGCCTTGGGGATTCCTCAGGGCTCCAGCCTCACCCCCTTCTCTCCTGCTGCCAAATTTCCCTGGAGGCCTCAACCACACACACAGCTTTGATCAGAAGCTCCAAAGCAGCAACCAGGGGTCTGTGTGATTATCCAGCCCCTCAGCCGACCACTCGGGACGGACTCAGCCAGCAGGAACCGTCAAGTGGCTCCTGCCACTGCCCCCCAGAAGACTGGGGAGCCGCTTCTCTGCCCTCTCCACTGCACTGAGGCTTGAGCCCTGTGGACCCAGCGAGAGAGAGAGAGACAGAGACAGAGACAGAGACAGAGACAGAGACAGAGAGACAGAGAGAGAGAACAGGAGGACAGTGGGCGCTTGCCTTGTGCACAGTTGACCCGGGTTCGAGCTCTGCACCCCCAATGGTCCTTAAGCCCTAGAGGTGATCCCTGAGTGCAGAGCCAGGAGTAAGCCCTGGGCACAACTGGGTGTGGCCCCAAAACAAAAAAAGTAAAGGCTTGAGCTCTAGGGCCGAGAGGATGTGAGGGGAGGGGACAGCCCCCACCAGGACACAAATGCCAGCAGCTCCCAGGCTCCTGAGACCCCTCAGCCACGTAGGGCAGGACGGGGCTTGGCAGAGAGGACCAGAGCGGGCAGAGCACAGGCAGGCACCAGAAAGGTGGAGAGAAACCGAGGGAGCGGCTGGGGCGGCAGCGGGAGGGAGGGAGGGGAGAGCAGGAGGCTGCTCCAGTCTGTTGGAAAATAAGAAAATTGAGACCAAAATATCACAGCCGTGAAACTGGGCGGATGCCAGTGAGCCAGATCTGTCAGGAATCCGACCCCGGCAATGAGCCCCGGGGCTTGGGGCTGTCACCGACACCACGGCAGTGGGGACAAGTGGGCCTTTAAATAACTCGGCGTCCCAGAAGTGCGGGAGGCAGAATGTTAAGTATGAGCCGCCTGGTCCTGGGCTTGCCCAGAGGCCTCAAGTCACCGCCCGCCTCACTCTCGGGGGCACATCTGCCTTCCCAGAGAGGCGGGTGCGCTGCGAGCACGTGGGAGGAGGAGGCAGAATCGCACCATGAGTGCGGAGGTGAGGGGTAGTGTGGGGGGCACTGCCTTGATACAGCTGCCTCGGGTCTGATGACTGGTACCAGACGGTCCCCCAAACCTGAGCCATCCCTGAGCACAAAGCCAGGAGTAAGCCCTGAGCGTCACGTGGTGTGCCCACCCCACAAAAAAAAGAGATAGAAAGAGAGAGAGGTGGGGCCGGAGCAATAGCCCAGCGGGGGGCGTTTGCCTTGCATGTGGCAGGCCTGTGCCGGCCTGGGTTCCATCCCGGCATCCCATATGGTCCCCGAGCACCGCCAGGAGTAATTCCTGAGTGTAGAGCCAGGAGTAACCCCTGAGCATTGCTGGGTGTGACCCAAAAAAAAAAAAAAAGAGAGAGAGGAGAGAGAGGGAAGGAAGGAAGGAAGGAAGGAAGGAAGGAAGGAAGGAAGGAAGGAAGGAAGGAAGGAAGGAAGGAAGGAAGGAAGGAAGGAAGGAAGGAAGGGAAGGAAGAAGGAAGGAGGGAAGGAAGGAAGGAAGGAAGGAAAGGAAGGAAGGAAAAAGGAAGAAAAGGAAGGAAAAAGAAAGGAAGGAGGAGGAAGGAAAGGAAAGAAGAAGGAAGGAAGGAAGGAAGAAAGAAGGAAGGAAGGAAGGAAGGAAGGAGGGAGGGAGGGAGGGAGGGAGGGAGGGAAGGAAGGGAAGGAAGGAAGGAAGGAAGGAAAGGAAAGGAAGGAAAGGAAGGAAAAAGGAAGGAAGGAAGGAAGGAAGGAAAGGAAGAAGGAAAGAAGGAAGGAAGGAAGGAGGGAAGGAAAGAAGAAGGAAGGAAGGAAGGAAGGAAAGAAAGGAAGGAAGGAAGGAAGGAAGAAAGGAAGGAAGGAAGGAAGGAGGAAGGAAGAGCAATGGGCAGAGTAGCTCGGTGGCTGAGCTCTTGCTCCCATGCTGGAGACCCGGGTTCAATCCCCCAGCACTTCAGGGTCCTCCATGCACGGGCAGGCACACCCCCAGAACACCACTGGGCCTGAAACCCAGCAACACCAGAACAAAAAGCCAAACAAAACGGAGCGATTCCCGGACCAGCGCAGCCTGTCCTGCGGCCTGGCTGAGCACAGGGCCGTCCCCCCGAGCCTGACCTTTGCTCTCCTCATTCCGGCAGCACCACCTCGGCCACCATCTCCAGACTCATCTGCAGACGCGGCCTAGGTTTTCCTGGCATCCTACCTTCTCCCCTCTCCCTGCTGGAACCTTCCTGACCGGACAGGGGCTGGGGAAGCCGCCTTGGCAGAGCAGTGGACCCCAGCTGTCTGTCAAGCCCCTGGTCCCGCAGGCGGACCTCCACAGCCCCTCCAGAGCCTGGCTGCTGTCTGGGCTGGGTGACAGGCGCAGTCAGGAGTGCTGCGCGGGCGGGGGCGGGGGTCTCCCCCAGTTCCCTCAGGAAAGGGCAGACTCCCCCCAGACCTCCTCAGGGGGCCTTCCTGCTCCACCCCAACAGGAACCAGGAGCCCCACTAACTCCAAAAAAGACACAGCCCAGGGCAGAGTACACAGACACACCTTCATCAAGGTCAGGGTTCCCCCCAGCAGCTCCGCACACACACACACACACATGTACACACACATGCACACAAACACATGACCACACCCCAAGTGTGAGCAAACTGCATGGAGGCAGGCGGCCCAGACACAGCTTGGAGGACTTCCTGGTGGCGCAGTCCCCACACCCACGCCGTGGGCTCTGTACATGCAGGCCCACGTGTCTCTGCCGCCCCCGCCCCATGTTGCTCCTCCCTCTCTCCTGTCCTCCCACAGCCCGCTGGAGAGCAAAGGCTCTGCTGCGGCACCTGGAGCCCAGGAGAGCTGGTGTGAGAAAGGGGGCTCTCGGCGCCTCCCTTCCTGGATGAGGCTGAAGTGCGGGGATCCGCGAGGTCACCTACCCAGGCCAAAGGACACGCAGGTGGGGTACATCGGAGAGCTGGTGGGCACCGAGGCACGGTAACGGCAGAGCATCACCAGGCTGGCCAGGCCGTTGAGGAAGGAGGCGGGGGGGCGGAGGCCGGCTCTTGGAAGAACAGGAACCGGGAGAAGGGCCACTGGGAGGAGAGCGACAGCAGCCTGAGAGTGAAGCCGGGGCCTCTGCCCGTCAGCCTCAGCCGGGCGTGCTCACCTCCCCGCTCATCAGCCCAAGCCCTCCTTGGGTTTGGTTTGGTTTTGGTTTTGGGGTCACACCTGGCAATGCTCAAGATCACTCCTGGCCATGCTCAGATGGGATGCCAGGGCTTGAACCCAGGTTGACTGCAAGCAAGGCAAACAGCCTACCCATGGTGCTGTCACTCTGACACCTGGAGTTGTTTTTTTATTTTTTTTAACTAATTTTTTTTAAAAAACACTGTGATTGGGCCAGAGGCGATACCCCAGCGGGTAGGGCATTGCCTTGCGCGTGGCTGGCCCATGCCGGCCCAGGTTCGATCCCGGCATCCCATATGGTCCCCTGAGCACCGCCAGGGGAGTAATTCCTGAGTGGAGAGCCAGGGGAGAAACCCCTGAGCATTGCCGGGTGTGACCTCCCTAAAATAAAATAAAATAAAAATAAAAACACTGTGATTGATTTGGGGCCGGGAGCCGATAGCCCAGCGGGTAGGGCGTTTGCCTTGCACGTGGCCGGCCCGTGCCAGCCCGGGTTCGATCCCCGGCATCCCATATGGTCCCCTGAGCAACGCCAGGGAGTAATTCCTGAGTGCAGAGCCAGGAGTAACCCCTGAGCATCGCCGGGAGTGACCCAAAAAAGCAAAAAAAAAAAAAAAAAAAACACTGTGATTGGGCCGAGCGATGGTCCAGCGGGTAGGGCGTTTGCCTTGCACGTGGCCAGCCGTGCCCGGCCCGGGTTCGATCCCGGCATCCCATACGGTCCCCAAGCACCGCCAGGAGTAATTCCTGATTGCAGAGCCAGGAGAAACCCGAAACCCTGAGCATCACCGGTGTGTGACCCAAAAAAGCAAAAAAAAAAACAAAACAAAACTGTGATTTACAAATAAAGTCCCCCTTCCTTTTTTCTTTTCTTTTTTTTTTTTTTTTTGGGTCTCACCCGGCAATGCTCAGGGTTAGTCCCTGGCTCTTCACTCAGGAATTACTCCTGGCGGTGCCTGGGGACCATATGGGATGCCAGGGATCGAACCTCGGGGTCGGCCGTGTGCCTTACCTGCTGTGCTATTGCTCTGCCCCCTTTTTCTTTTCTTGGTTCTATGTTCTGAGGTTACTCCTATTGGTGCTCCAGGGACCACACACAGTGCCAGGAATGGGACTGTGAGCTCCTGCCTTGGATCCTGAGTCTGCCTCTAGGCTGACCAGGCAGACCTGTGCAGGGACTCAGGAGGGCCGGCCCCGATGGCACAGCCCTGCCCTCCACATCACATACATCATCTCTCCTCTTCCCTGGCTTCAGCCTCGGCTGACTCTGCGACAGGCCGGGGAGAACTCTGGGTGACTGACAGGTCAGCGTCAGACCATCAGGACCAGGGAGGCACGGAGAGAAGGAAGCTAAGCTCACACTTGCCTGCAGGCGGCCCAGATTCAAGCCCCAGCACTGCCCCAGCACCACCGGGAGCAAACACCGAGCCGGACACTGGGAGCAGCTGCTGAGCAATGTTGGGTGTGACCCCCAAAAAAACCAAAACAACTTCCAAACACTCTGGGCACCCTGAGGGTGTTATACTTTTTCCAGCAACAGGGAGCCCCCAGTGGAGCTGGGCATGGAACAAATCCACTGATCCTTGTGGTCAGGTGTTCATTCAACCGTCCCCCAAAGCCCAGCACCATTATTCTCAGGGAGACCCCAAAACTTCCCAGATCTTGTCACCCAAACCCAAGCAGGACACGGGGGTCAATATGATTATATAAAAGCCAGTGGACTTTGCAGTCAGACACCTGCTCTCCCTCACCCACCTCCATACACCTTCCATTGTTAAGACGCTGAGTCCAGAGGGAAATCTTCCCCGCTCCCACCCTAGCTCCACCTGACCTACAGCTCACCTTGCCGTGGAACTGAGGCACCTGGTGGCCTTCCTGGAGGTAGAGGCCAACAGTGACCCACATGCACTCATATTTACAGTCATCGCGACAGCTCCAGCCTGAAACACACAAATGTGGTCATGGGGCTCTCCCCAGTTCACAGATGCAGACAGAGAGCTTGAATGCGGCTGAAACACCCAAAGAGGCCAAGAGGGCCACAGGCTGGTGGGGACCAAAAGAAATATCAAATTTTGGGGGCCAGAGTCATAGTATAGCGGGTAAGGCACTTGCCTTGCACTCATATTACACGGCATAACGGAGTGATCTCTGAATGCAGAGCCAGGAGAAAGCCAGGATCACTGCGAGGTATGACCCCAAAACAACAATAAAAAATATTTGGACCGGAGAGATAATAAAAGGAGCAAAGGTGCATGCATTATTTTGTGCGTTTTGGGCCACACCGAGCAATACTCAGGCGTTACTCCTGGCTCTGCACTCAGGGAATAACTCCTGGCGGTGCATAGGGGACCATATGGGATGCCGGGGATCGAACCTAGGTTGGCTGCATGCAAAGCAAATGCCCTCCCCACTGTGCTATCGCTCCGGGCCCAAGGTTCCCTATATGTGTCCGACCATAGTTTAGTTCCTGGCACTATATAGAGGTCCCTGAGCCCCACCAGGAGTGATTCTGGAGCACTGAGTTGGGAATAAGTTCTGAGTACTGCCAGGTGTGGCCCCCAAAACTCAAAAAAAAGAAATATAAAAATTCAGCCAATGAGATTGCACCATGGGCAGAGCCCCTGTCTTGCACACAACCAATGAGATTGCACAGTGGGCAGAGCCCCTGTCTTGCACACAGCCAATGAGATTGTACTGTGGGCAGAGCCCCTGTCTTGCACACAGCCAAGAGATTGACATGGGCAGAGCCCCTGTCTTGCCACAGCCAATGAGATTGTACCGTGGGCAGAGCCCCCTGTCTTGCACACAGCCAATGAGATTGTACGGCAGAGCCCCTGTCTTGACACAGCCAATGAGATTGTACCGGGGCAGAGCCCCTGTCTTGCACACAGCCAATGAGATTGTACCGTGGGCAGAGCCCTGTCTTGACACAGCCAATGAGATTGTACCGTGGGCAGAGCCCCTGTCTTGCACACAGCCAATGAGATTGTACCGTGGGCAGAGCCCCCTGTCTTGCACACAGCCAAGTTGGGTTTGTTCCTTGGCATCTCACAGATCTCCTCAGCTACCAGGAGTGATCCCTGAGCACAGAGCAGGACTTCTAAGCATTGCTGGGTGTGGCCCCTCTAAAAAAAAATAAATAAAAACCAGATGTTACTGGCGCCCGCTGGGAGCACATCAATGAACAACGGGAAGTGATACACAAGTGATACAAGTGATGAAAATTTCTGTGTGTTTGTGAGGGGAGCAGTGCTGATGATGTCGTCTCTTTTCTTTCTCTCCGCATGGGATCTTGGTGTCGGACCAAGCGTGGTAAACTAACAGTTTGGACAGCATGAGGGCCAGTTTCCCATCTGAGCAGGACTTGTCTCTGGATACCTGGTTTCTGGTTGGCGTTTCTGGAATCTCACTCACCAGGAGCCCTTACAGGCTGCCCACTGCCTATGTAAAGAAAGCCCTAGGGGTAGGGGCGATAGCAGAGCAGGTTAGGACGTCTGCCTTGCATGTGGCCTACCAGGGTTCAATCTACCTTGCATGCGGCCGGCCTGCGGTTGACCTGGGTTCGATCCCTGGCATCCCATATGGACCCCAAGCACCGCCAGGAATAATTCTTGAGTGCAGAGTCAGGAGCAACCCCTGAGCATCACGGGTG
>JAJIBD010010639.1:0-51285 GCA_021461705.1 Cryptotis parvus
CCTGTTAATATATTTTGAAACTAACACTGTTATAATGATGACCTGTGAAAATTCCGTAACATAGTTGGAGCAATGTCTAGAGAATCTCTTATGCCTATTGCTTTTTTCTTTTACTTTGATAAAGAGGGGCCAGAGAGGCAGTTCAGGGGTTACAGCACTTTATTTCCTCGTCACCCGGCAGTGCTCAGGGCTTACTCCTGGCCTCGGTCACCCCGGCAGTGCTCAGGGCTTACTCCTGGCCTCGGTCACCCTGGCCGTGCTCAGGGCTTACTCCTGGCCTCGGTCACCCCGGCAGTGCTCAGGGCTTACTCCTGGCCTCGGTCACCCGGCCGTGCTCAGGGCTTACTCCTGGCCTCGGTCACCCGACCGTGC
Source organism: Cryptotis parvus (assembly GCA_021461705.1). NCBI lineage: Eukaryota > Metazoa > Chordata > Mammalia > Eulipotyphla > Soricidae > Cryptotis > Cryptotis parvus. Next base: position 373 of record JAJIBD010010639.1, read on the forward strand.
TCAGGGCTTACTCCTGGCCTCGGTCACCCCGGCAGTGCTCAGGGCTTACTCCTGGCCTCGGTCACCCCGGCCGTGCTCAGGGCTTACTCCTGGCCTCGGTCACCCCCGGCAGTGCTCAGGGCTTACTCCTGGCCTCGGTCACTTCTGGCAGTGCTCAGGGCTTACTCCTGGCCTCGGTCACCCGGCAGTGCTCAGGGCTTACTCCTGGCCTCGGTCACCCCGGCAGTGCTCAGGGCTTACTCCTGGCCTCGGTCACCCCGGCAGTGCTCAGGGCTTACTCCTGGCCTCGGTCACCCCGGCAGTGCTCAGGGCTTACTCCTGGCCTCGGTCACCCCGGCAGTGCTCAGGGCTTGCTCCTGGCCTCGGTCACCCCGGCAGTGCTCAGGGCTTGCTCCTGGCCTCAGACACCCCGGAAGTGCTCAGGGCTTTCTTCTGGCCTCGGACACCCCGGAAGTGCTCAGGGCTTACTCCCGTCTCTGCACTTGGGAGTCACTGACATTGCCCAAGGCGCCATGTGGGATAGCAGGGATTGAACCGGGTCAGCTGCATGCTAAGCAAACACCCTCCCGCTGTCCGATCACTCCAGCGCTTCTGTGTAGCTAGGCATTGCCAGTCTCACCCCTGAGCCAAAGCCAGGAATAGCAGCACCTCAACACACACACACACACACACACACACACACACTCACACTCACACTCACACACACACACACACAGTGTGGTTACCAGCAGGTGGGGAATGGCTCTGGCCCAGATGCCTGCCCTAAAGCTCAGCTATGGAGCCTGCCCCGAGCCTTCCCCTCTGGTAGTGGCAACGCCTTTGGCATGGCTTGTTATGGGGCAAGTGAATTACTGGTGCTGAAAATGGTGCCCAGCTGAGCAGAGTGTAGAGACTATGTGACCGGGTGGGAACAGGGCCGGTTGCTGTGCGTGATGTCTCCACCGAGCTTCGACTGTACCAGGGCCTTCCGCACCTCTTGGGATTTCGCTTCTGTGCAGGAGGCTGGCCGCACTGTGAGCATCTTACACATACATTTTGGTTCTCTTTTGCTTCTGTAGGGAGCTCACACCTGTCAGTGCTCCAGGCTCACTCCTGGCGCTACTCAGGGAGCAGGTGGGGTTCCGGGAATTGAACCCAGGTCATCCTTGGCCACTTGCAAGGCAGGTGCCCTCGCTGTCCAGCAGTTCTGCTCTGAGGACTGGGAGCTGGTGCAGTGTGAAGGCACTTGCCTTCCACACACATCAGCCAGGCTCAGTGCTGGGCATTGCCTGTGGTCTCTGAGCACAAGTCAGGATTGTCGTGCAGCGCTGCGGGGTGGCCACCCCCAGGAAAGAAACGGGTCCACTTTCACGGGTTAAGACTCTAAGGGGGGGAGATAGCCGAGCAGCGGCACGGGGAACATGTGACTGCTGCAGTCCAGCCCCTGCCGCTGCTAGAGTGACCCCTGAACCCCACTGGGCATGACGAAACGACATCAAGTCAAGGGGTCTCACGTTTCGGGGAGAACCAAGGTTTTCACGTGGATTTTCCTCAGTTTACAAACACCTCCAGGATGCCAGGGCAAGGGGCGCTCGGCCAGATCATGCTGACATCACACTGTTAGTGGCCGTTGCTCTGGGCCAGGACAGCTCCGGGTGTCAGCCCCTGCTCCAGCCCTGTGCTGTTGTCCCTGTGCAGAGGGCACGTGGCTTCCTGTGCGCACCTACGCTGTCTTAGGCAGCCGCAAGCGATGGCTCAGCAGCCTGGGCGTTTGCCTTGCGGGGGCTGGCCTGGGTGCGAGCCCGGTACCTAGTGTGTTCCTCGGCGCCCTGCTGAGCCCTGTGTCCGTGAGCACAGGGCTGGGAGTAAGGCCTGAGCACGGCCAGGTGTGGCTTCAAAGGACAGGCGCTGTACCCTGGAGGTCAGTGTGGCCGAGCACATCTGAGATTTGCGTGTTCACGAAGCTCTCGCTGAACCTGAGTGATACTGGCTGGGTCCTGCTCTGCTGGTAAGGCGTTCAAACCGGGGTCACTGAGAAGGTGTGGAACCACAGCTCTGAAGCTATCTAGCGCTTACCAGAAATGAGAGCAAATATTTGCTCAGATCTTGGCGGCCACCAGTTTCAGCTTTCCTGGGCCTGTCTTTGCAGAAGCCGTCTATGCCCTCCCGTTGGCGGGTGCTCAGACAGTGCGTGAATGTGTCCTTGACCCTGGACTCTGCTAGTGGCTTCCTAAAGCTCTTGGAGAATGGGAACGGTGTGGGAGGGTGTGTGTGACCGAGATGCCCAGTGGCAGAGGGCGAAGCCGGGGTGCTGTCTGGAGAGGCACAGCATAATAAGAGCTCAGGCGCTCACGGAGCTCACGTTGGTGAGGAAATGAGCCGAGACAGCACGGGAGCGATCTCCCTTTCCTCTCAGGCGGGCGGCTGCAGTTCTGTCTCCAGTGAAGCCCACCCATCCCGTCTCCGAGCCAGGAGTAGCCCCCGAGCTCTGCTGTGGCCCCAAACACGCAGCGTGTGCACATGCAGCGTACATGCTTCAAGACGTGATCAGGACTTGAGTGAAGACTTTGGTGGCCAGAGCGCAGTCCAGTGGGTGGGCCCTTGCCTTGCACTGGCCAACGTGGGTTTGGTCTCTGACATCCCATATTGGCCCCCAAGCCCCGACAGAAGTGACCGCTGAGTGCAGACAGGAGTGAGCCCTGAGCACTGCCGGGTGTGGCTCAAAAGCCAAAACATGTCTTTGGGCTGGAGGCCAGAGAGGTAGAGCCTGTAAGGTGCTCGCCTTGCAGTGGCCAACCTGGGTTCACTCTTTGGCCCCCTCTCATGGTCCCTGAGCTCCGCCGGAGCGATTCCCCAAACACAGAAGCAGGAATAGGTCTTTAGTTCCGCTGGGTGTGGCCCAAACAGGAAAAGACTCTGGGCTGGAGAGTGCAGGGGGCGGGGAGGGGGGGGCGCTTGCACTGCTTGCGGCTCACCAGGCCCTGCCGAGGCAACAGCACAGCAGGCTGGGCCCAGCAGAACCCCGACAGGACAGAGCCCAGGAACTAGGGTGTCTCTGCTTACCTTTTTCAGGGGACAAAAATACATGGTCAGGAGAGGGACAAGAGCAAAGTACAGTGGATGGCATGTTTGCCTTTTACACGGCTGACCTGTGCTTGGATCCCGGCATCCCATATAGGCAGACATGAGCGCCCCCAGGAGTAATTCCCGAGTTCAGAGCCAGGAGTAACCTCTGTGCATAGCCAGGTGTGGCCCCCAAACAAGTAAAGGCTCTCCACTGACTTTAATTTTGTTTTTACTTTTGGTTTTGGGTCATCCCCAGCAGTGCTCAGAGCTTACTCCTGGTTCTGTGCTCAGGGATCACTCCTGGCAGGCTCAGGGACCATAAGGGGTGCCGGGAATCAAACCTGGGTTGGTCGTGTGCAAGACCAGCGCTATACCCTACCTGCCGTACTCTCTCTAGTCCCTTTTTTTTTTTTTTTTTTTTTTTTGCTTTTTGGGTCACACCCAGCGACACTCAGGGGTTACTCCTGGCTCTGCACTCAGGAATTACTCCTGGCGGTGCTCAGGGGAGCATATGGGATGCTGGGGATCGAACCTAGGCCGGCAGAGGCCGGCCGAGTGAAAGGCAACGCCCTACCCGCTGGGCTGTCGCTCCGCCCCCCTTTTTTTTTTTTTTTTTTTTTTTGAGTCACCCAGCAATGCTCAGGATTATTCCTGGCTCTGCACTCAGGGATTACTCCTGGCGGTGCTCAGGGGAGCATATGGGATGCTGGGGATTGAACCCAAGTCAGCTGGGTGCAAGGCAAGCGCCCTCCCTGCTGGACTATCGCTCCGGCCCCTCTAGTCCCTTTTTTGTTTTATTTTTTGGGCCATACTCAGTGAGGCCATACTCACTGTTGGTCCTCAATGACTTTCACTGGTGGAGGACATGGGATTGGAAGTGTGCGGGGCAGGGCGACAGCACAGCGGGGAGGGCGTTTGCCTTGCATTGGCCAACCTGGGTTCGATCCCGGCATCCCATATTCCTGAGTGCAGAGCCAGGAGTAACACCTGAGCATTGCCGGGTGTGACCCAAAAGAGAAAAAAAAAGGTGACGGGCTGGAGCGATAGCCCAGCTGGTAGAGGCGTTGCCTTGCACACAGTCGCCCATGTCGACCTGGGTTTGATCCCGGCATCCCATATGGTCCCCGAGCACCGCCAGGAGTAATTCCTGAGTGCAGAGCCAGGGGTAACCCCTGAGCATTGCCGGGTGTGACCCAAAAAGCAAAGAAAAAAAAAAAGGTGGTTGCTGTATTCCTTTTTTTTTTTTTTGGGGTCACACCGCGATGCTCAGGGTTTCTCCTGGCTCTGCACTCAGCGGCCGGGGACCATATGGGATGCCGGGATCGAACCCAGGCCGGCACAGGCCGGCGTGTAAGAGCAAACACCCACCCGCTGGGCTGCCGCTCCAGCCCTGCTGAGTATTCCTGACACTGTTCCCAGCGGGGTTAGGGAGTAGCACTGCAAAGTCGTCATCTTTCTCGTCCTGCTTTTCAGGCTGTGCCCACCTGTGTTCCGGGGCCCGTGCGGTGGGGCCCTGCCTCAGAGCCGTCTCCTCAGCCTAGTCGTGCAGTTTCTCAGCTCCAGGTTGCGCTTGAAAACCTTCTGAATCTGACTCTCAGTCACTATTCCAGAATGCTGAATGGCTTTGCGGCTGAAATTTGCTGTTGCTGCAAACATAATTTCCTTAATGAATTCCCCCTAAAATTGCAAGGCAGACGCATCCCTTAGATGCAGACCTGCAGCGTGAGCACCTCGGTGTTTCGGCCGTGTATCATGTCGCGGCGCATGCACTTTCTGTACTATCAAAACTGAAAATTAAAAATGTAGAAAAAAAACCTGAAACATGTATATTTCAGATTCAGGGTATGATCTTCAGCGCCCCCCCACCCTACGGCGTGCGCACACACACACACACACACACACGCCGCGCGCAGCGCACATTCCCCAGGGCTGCAGTGGGATGGCATTTGCCTCATCCGCAGCCCACCTTGGTTCCACCCCTGGCTCTGCACTCGGTCCCCCAAGTCCCATCAGGGTCTCTGAGCAGCAAGTGTGACCCCAAATCAATCATCAGCACATAGATCATGGTTCTAATGGGCCTTTGGGCTCTGTGAAAGCAAAGGGGGTATTTCAAGGCGATTCCCCTGTGGAAACAAAGGGTTTACGTCAGAATCGGAGCGATGAAAGATGACTACGAAGATTCTCGACTTCCTGATGTGGCTCCCAAGAGTCATTGCTCGGACTGTGAGTGACGCCAGCATTCAGCAGCGCGTCATAGTTGTGAAAGATGCTCAGGGGTGGTTCCTGGCTCTGAACTCAGAAATTACTCCTGGCAGGGCTTGGGACCAGACGGAATGCCGGGGATCCATCCCAGGTTGGCTGCGCGAGGCAAATGCTCTACCCACTGGACTATCACTGGCCCGTGTGAAGGATATTCTTGAGCCAGGAGTAGTCCTTAGTCCTTGGAAAAACAGAAAAAGGTCTTCTCAAAGATGGTTATTTGTTACTATTTTGGGGTCATACCCAGTGGTCCTCATCGTTGACTCTGGCTCAGGGGTAAGTCCTGTTAGGGCTCAAGGGAGCCGGAGATCAAACTGGGCAAGGAAAGCGCCCTGCCCACTGAACCATCTCTCTGGCCCTGCCCACTGAACCATCTCTCTGGCCCTGCCCACTGAACCATCTCTCTGGCCCTGCCCACTGAACCATCTCTCTGGCCCTGCCCACTGAACCACTCTCTGGCTCTGCCCACTGAACTCTCTGGCCCTGCCCACTGAACCATCTCTCTGGCCCTGCCCACTGAACCATCTCTCTGGCCCTGCCCACTGAACCATCTCTCTGGCCCTGCCCACTGAACCATCTCTCTGGCCCTGCCCACTGAACCATCTCTCTGGCCCTGAAGGAGTCAGCATTATCAGACGGCATTCATCTACATGAAAGGGTTATCATACATTGTGAATTTTTCCCACCCTCACTTTTTTTTTTTTTTTTTTGGTACTTTGTTCTTGTTGAGTCACACCCAGCCATGCTCAGGGGCAGGGGTTGCTCCTGGCTTTGCAACTCAGGAATGATCCTGGCGGTGCTTGGGGATGATATGCTATATGGGATGTCGGGGATTGAAGCCGTGTACAAGACAAATGCCCTCCCGCCCAGCTAACGAAACTCAGCCAGCTTCCTGATTCAGGGCTGGGGAGTTGGTGCCTGCTCTGTGGGGAGCCGGGTTTGACCCGCCCTGGGGGTGTCTCTGGCCGCACCAGTCAGTCCTTGGACCATGTGCCCAGGCCACCCCCGCCCAATCCCCAGCCGCCCGTTTGGCCCCCCAGGCATCGCGGGGGCGCCATCCCTGAGCAGAACCCCGCCTCTGCTCCACAAATAAAATCAGTATTGGACTTTTATTTCTTTTTTAAACTTTATTATTATTTTTTTGGGGGGCCACCCCAGCACTGCTCAGTGGTTCCCTCGCTCCTGGCTTGGATGGCGCCTCCCAGGGGGTGCTTGGGGGCACAGTGCTGTAGCTAGGGACCCCTCGGGACCCCCTCTGGTCCCCGACTTCTCTTTGACAGTGGCTGTTCCCTAGATGAGAGGGTGAGGAGAGACACCAGCCCGGCTGCGCCGGCCTGTCCGTCTGGCACGGCAAGGGCAGTCCCCTCCTTGGCCAGACCCCACGGCGCGGGGCCTCCCGAGGGCAGAGTTGGCGGCCTTCGTCCATCTTCCCGAAGTTTTGCCTTTCAGAGGGCGGTTGGGGCTCTTGGGGACCTTGGACGTTCCCACTGGAAGTGTGTGAAATGGCAGGAAGGTGGTTTAGGGAAGTGTTTCTGGCGGCTTCTGGGCCCTGCACCGCGAGTCGGTCGAGTTTCCGCAGCTCCTGGCACAGGCACGTGCCGGCCCTTCCTGAGGCCACCGCGGTCGCCCGCCTGGTCAGCCCCTCGCGTTCCTTCTCCGGCGGGGGCTGCGCTCCAGGGATGCTGCCCAGACGCGTGCAGGCTGTAGCCCCAGGTCTCGGGCCTGCCGGGGCGCCACGACCCCTGGGGGACCGTGTCCTCTTCACTTGCTGCTTTGTTCAGCGAGTGGGCCTGGGGCCGTGCCCAGCGTGCCAGCGTCACTCCAGGGGTGCCAGGGGATGAACCCGGGCCAGCTGCGGCGCAGGGGAGCGCCCGGCCCTCGGCAGCTTTTCATCACATTCACTGTAAACAGTGTAAAGTCTTGGGTGCTCAGGGCCCCCTCCTGCAGGGCTCTCCACCTGGGGTCTGCCACGTGCAGGGAACCCCGCGAAGGCCTCAGCGCGGCACCTCCCTGTACCACCCTGGTGGCCGTCCGGCTACTCCTGCCCAGCTCCTGCCCAGCTCGTCCCGGCTGGGGACTAGCAGGGAAGCGCTTCTGGCAGCGCAGAGGCCCCCAGGCTGCCGGTGGCTGTGTTGGGGCCTGTGAGGGAAGACCCGGACCCTGCCCCCCAATTCGGGCCAAGCTCCGCGCAGGGAGGGAGGCGGGCGGTGCCGCGGGCTGACCCGTGCGCCCGCAGGTACCTGAAGGAGTTCCGCGCGAGCAGTGCCCGCTCTTCGTGCAGCACAAATGCACGCAGCACCCGGCCGTTACACCTGCTTCCACTGGCATTTCGTGAACCAGCGCCGGCGCCGCTCCGTGCGCCGCCGCGGCGGCACCTTCAACTACAGCCCCGACGTCTACTGCACCAAGTGCGACGAGGCCGCGGGGCTCTGCCGGGAGGGCGACGAGTGAGTGCGGCGCCTGGCCGCTGCCCGCTGCCCGACCCGAGCACGCCCGCACACGCTGCCCACGCAGCGCCCTGGACGGGCCTCCCGGGAGGGCAGCGCCGCCACTGCCCTGCACAGCCCGGCCCCGCGCCCTGCGCCCCTGCGCCGTCCCGAGCCAGGGCTGCTGGGCTGGGCTGCCCGGGCCTCGGCGGCTCTCCTGGGCACTCCCTCCGGGTCGCGGGGCCACGGGGCAGGCAGTGACGCTCTGCGGGCCTGTTCCAGGTGCCCGTTCCTGCACAGGACCACGGGGGACACCGGCGTCGCTACCACCTGCGCTACTACAAGACGGGGATCTGCATCCACGAGACCGGACTCCAAGGGCAGCTGCGCCAAGAACGGGCTGCACTGCGCCTTCGCGGACGGCCCGCACGACCTGCGCTCCCGGTCCTCCGACATCAGGTGCGGGCGGGGCCAGGGACCGGAACTAAGCCCCTCCCTGCACCTCACCAGCCCGCCCCTGGCCCCGCCCGCCCCTCAGCCCTGCCCGCCCAGCACCTCTCCCAGCCTGTCCCACCACACCCTGACCCCCTCAGCCCCGCCCCTCAGCCAAGCCCATCCCACCCTGCCCTTAGCCCGCCCTGCTCCGCCCCACAGCCCAGCACCTCACCCAGCCTGTCCCGCCAGGCCCTGACCGCTCCTAGTCCAGACCTGTCCCACCCTGACCCCCTCAGCCCCGCCCTCAGCTTCAACTAACCCTGATCCCCTCAGCCCTGGCCGCCCTGCCCTCACCCATTCGGTCCTGCCCCACCCTTCAGCCCAGCCGTGCACCTCACCCAACCTGTCCCACCCTCCCTGACCCCCCTTAGCCATGCCCGTCCTTAGCCCGCCCTGTTCCTCAGCCCCTCACCTCAAGCCCACCCTGCCCCTCAGGGAGTTGCAGGCCATGGAGGCTTTGCAGAATGGCCAGAGCACAGTGGAGAGCAGCCTGGAGGGCCAGTCGGCCAGCGCGCCAGCCACGCCATGATCGAGAAGATCCTGAGTGAGGAGCCACGGTGGCAAGGTCTGGAGCACTGGCCCTCTCCCCTGCACCCCTGCGCCAGCCCCCTCCTTGCACCCCTGCACCAGCCCTGTGCTTGTACCCCTACACTGGCCCCTCCCGCACCCCTGCACCGGCCCCCTCCCGCACCCCTGCACCAGCCCTGTGCCCGCACCCCTACGGCCCCCTCCCGCACCCCTGCACCAGCCCTGTGCTTGTACCCCCCACGCCCCCCTTCCCGCACCCCTGAACCTGCCCCTCCCTGCACTCCTGCACCAGCTCTGTGCCCACATCCCTACACCAGCCCCCTCCCGCAACTTTATGCCGGCCCCATTCCTGCACCCCTGCATCAGCTCTGTGCCCACATCCCTACGGCCCCCTCCCGCATCCCTGTGCTGCCCTTCCCACACCCCTGAGCTGGCCCCCTCCCGCATCCCTGCACCAGCCCTCTGCCCGCACCCCTACACTGGCCCCTCCTGCACCCCTACACTGGCCCCCTCCCACACCCCTGCACCAGCCCTGTGCCCACATCCCTGCACTGCCCCTCGCACCTTTGCGCTGGCCTCCTCCTGCATCCCTGCACCAGCCCTCTGCCTGCACCCCTACACCGGCCCCTTCCTGCACCCCTACACTGGCCCCCTCCCTGCACCCCTGCGCCGCCCCCCCCCCAGGCTCCACACTGTCCGCACCCCTGCGCCCGTTCCAGATCCTGCTGGTAACAGCTCTGGAGGTGCACATCCCACCAGCTCTCCCCACCCGGGCCTCAGCCCCTGCACTTGGCCTGCCTCCCTCACCCCTGCCCCGCTCTTAGGCGCACCCCTCCCCTGCCCGGCCTTGCAGAGAGCGGCCTACGTGCTGGGCAACTACAAGACGGAGCCGTGCAGGAAGCCGCCGCGGCTGTGCCGCCAGGGCTACGCCTGCCCCTACTACCACAGCAGCAAGGACCGGCGGCGCGGGCAGCGCAAGCACAAGTACAGGTCAGGAGCGGCCCGGCGGGACCCCCCTAAGGAGCCGCCGGCCGTGTCCGCTGACCCCGCCGCCCACACCAGGTCATCTCCGTGTCCCAACGTGAAGCACGGGGGACGAGTGGGGGGGACCCCAGCAAGTGTGAGGAACGGCGACGCCTGCCCGTCCTGCCACACGCGCGCGGGCAGCAGTTCCACCCGAGGTGGGGTCCGGGGGCTTGGGGCGGGGCAGGTGGGCGGTGGGCAGCGCCCCTGTGCCTCCCCGCCCTACGGCCGGGCCGGCCCCTCCTGCTGCCCGCCGTGGCCTCCTGTGGCCCCTGGCTTCCTGTACAGCGGCGGGGGCTGGCCCCACCCGTCCCGGGACAGCAAGGGAGCTGGGCAGAGGGTACTGCCGCGTCCGGGTCAGCGCGGTGCCCGGCCTTGCCAAGGCACAGGGCATTCCGGGAGAAGCGGCCTGGGCGGGCAGGGCGCGCTGGGGAGCAGCGCTGACCCAGCCGGCGTCCTGCTCTCGTCCACCCCCTCAGATCTACAAATCCACCAAGTGCAACGACATGCAGCAGTCGGGAAGCTGCCCCAGCGGACCCTTCTGCGCCTTCGCCCATAGAGCGTAAGGGCCCGCCCAAGCCCCGCCCACACCAGGCCCCCGTCCCCGATGGCCCCCATGGGCCCTTCTGCGCCTTTCCCTGCATCGAACATAAGCACCCCCACCCCCAAGCTCCCGTCCCCACCTCGCCAGCCGGGAGGTTCCTCAGGAGCTGCCACCAGGCTCTGTTCCGCTGGAGGCTGGGAGCAGCCACCGGCCCAGAGCTTTTGAGGCCCCTGACAGCTTTTCAGACTCTAGTAACTGGCAAACAGGCTCAATTGTAGCAAATTCTTAAAAATCCCACAAAAATCCAATAGGAAGAGCAGAGGTGTGGCCTACGTGGGCTCGACCCAGCACCACATAGGGGCCCCAGCACCGCCAGGAGTAATTCCTGAGTGCAGAGCCAGGGTGACCCCCCAAAATACAAGAAAGAAAACAGCCTTAGGACCTTGAGAGTCGCCCGGGGCTGGTGGGGCCGCCCCTGTCCAGGCTGCCTGCAGCGTGTAGGGGAAGTGACCTGGGGCTCAGTATTGGTGTCCAGTGGCCTGCTCTGGGCAGCCCCACCCAGGCCTCCGAGTCCTCGTGGCTTAGGGACGCCATGGCACCCCTGGGCCTCCCGCTGACCCGGTGCTGGCACACAGCCGGTGCCTTGAGCACTCCCTGGGCAGAGCTGCCACTGACGCCCCCCTCACAGAGCCCCCCCTCAGCGATGAGCTGCCGCCCTCCTCCGCTGTGTCCAGCCCCACCCAGCCTGGTCCTGGCCTCTACATGCCCTCTGCCGCCGGCGACTCGGTGCCCGTGGAGCCCCTCCAGCCCGCACGCCCCTGACCTTAGTGCTGTGCGTTCTGCTGGGGGCGGGAAAGGGAGGGGGTCCCTGGCCGTGTCTTGTGTCCCTGCATCCAGAGCTGGGGTGTGGGGATGGCCTGAGTAAACCCTTGGGAATAACTAGGCCTGTGACCCCCACTAGATGGGGAGGGTCAGGGTAGCCTGACCCCGGCCGTGTCCTGCTCACTGGCCTGTTCCCTTTCCATCTCAGCAGCTCCTCTGTAGAAGCAGTGGCCTGGGCAGCCCGTCCACGCTGTGTGGGTCCCCCCCGGCCCCCTCAGGGAGGCCCCCCCACCCTAGAAGGGATCGTCTTCCCGGGAGTCTGGCCACGCCCCTGGCAGCTATAAGAAGGCGCCTGGCTTCCGAGAGGGGAAGACCAGGTGGGAGCCGAGTACCTGAAAAATCTCAAATGCCAGGTGAGGGGCGAGGCCTGTGGCCGCAGGGCGGGGGGGGCGCCCACCCCCAGAGGGGGGTGGCGGGAGGCGGAGCCAGCCCCCCGCCCAGCTGGGCCTGCTACACAGGCGCTCAGGGCTACGTGAGAGCAGAGGACCAGCCCTAGGCCGGGCCACAGCTCCCGCGGCTGCTTTGGGGCCCCTCGCACCCACTGACCCTCCCTGCACCCACTCACTGCGCCCACTTTGGGGACCACCCCCCGCTCACCCGCACCCGGCATTTCTCTCTCAGGCCAAATTAAAACCCCACTCGCTGGAGCCCCGGAGCCAAGAGCAGCCCCTCCTGCAGCCCAAGCAGGTAGGGCCCCGCGCCGTCTGCCCAGCGCCCGGCGGCCCCGCGGCCGCGCCCCATGGCCTCTCTCCTGCCGTCTTTGCAGGGCGTGCTGGGCCTCCTCCCCGCGAGCAGCCCCCTGACCCCAAGCATCTCTTCTAGCATCACTTCCAGCCTGGCCGCTACGCCCCCCAGCCCCGCGGGCTCCAGCAGCGCGCCCGGCATGAACGCCAACGCTCTGCCTTTCTACCCCACCAGCTGACACGGTTGAGTCAGTCATAGGTAATGGATGGGCTGGAGTGAGGCTCCAGGCAGGGCAGGCTCGTGCCCCGCCTCTTTCCCGGGAAGTGCCGTGGATGCCAGCAGGGGTCACAGTGCTTTGGGCACCGCGACGTGGCACCCCTGCAGCCAGGGCTGCGGCGGGTCCCCTGCGGTGCTGGTTTTGTTTCCGGTTTTGTTTTGGCTCTTTTTGGGGGTCACACCCAGTGATGCTCAGGAAATACTCCTGGCAGTGCTCGGGAGCCCTATGGGATGCTGGGGATCGAACCCAGGTCGGGCCGTGTGCAAGGCCAACGCGCCTCCCCGCTGTGCTGTCGCTCCTGCTCCGGAAGAGGCTTGAGTGCGTGGGCCAGGCCCAGGGGCTGGAGTGGGTGCAGCCAGCCGGTGCCCCGCGAGGCAGGTGCTCACCAGTGGGTCTGTCCTCAGAGTCGGCCCTGGATGACCTGGACTTGAATGAGTTCGGGGTGGCAGCCCTGGAGAAGACCTTGGACAGCAGCGGCCCGCCGCACCCCGGCCGGCGTCACCCCACCGTACGGGGGTGGGGGCAGCTCGTGGCCTGCCGCACCGCCGGGCAGCGTCACCCCTCGGTACGGGGGCGAGGGGGCAGCTCGTGGCCTCGCCGCACCCGCGGGCAGCGCCACCCTCGGTACGGGGGCGGGGGGGCAGCTCGTGGCCCGCCGCACCCGCCGGGCAGCGTCACCCTCGGTACGGGCGGGGAGGGCAGCTCGTGGCCCCGCCGCACCCGGGCAGCGTCACCCTCGGTACGGGCAGCTCGGGGCCCCGGGCGTGGGGGTGGCCGGCCATGCCTGTGCTCACCTCCCTCCCGTGCCCGCAGGGAGGCAGCTTGCTGCAGAGCTCGGCCCCCGTCAACATCCCCGGCTCCCTAGGCAGCTCCGGCGTCCTTCCACTCAGCGTCCCGTCCCCACCGGTCAGCCTCCCGTCCCACTTCCTGCAGCAGCCCCAGGGCCACCTGAGCCAGGCAGAGAACACCTTTCTGGGCACCTCGGCGCCCGGGCGTCTCTGGGTAAGAGGGGCACCAGGCGGGAGCCGGGGTCTGCGAGCCCCTGTGGAGGGGTGCCTGGTGGCTGTGGGCACACACAGGGTCACTGCCCATGGGACGGCTGCCCTCTGGCCTCTGCCCAGGGAATGCAGATGTCAGTGTTGGGGTCCAGGCGACATGCCAGCTTCTTCACCCTTCTCCTGTCCTGAGGGCGGGGGTTGGGGTGTGCGTGTGTGTGCACGCTGTGTGTGTGTGCTGTGTGTGCATGCGGTGTGTGTGTGTGTGCGCTGTGTTTGTGCGCGCTTGGGGTGTGTCTTGTGGCGCAGAGGGTGTGTGTGTGCGCGGTGTGTGTCTGTTCTGTCCACGGCCTGTCCTCTGAAGCATCTGAGTGGCCTGGGCAGGCAAGAGGCCTCCCTTGGGGGCCAGGGGCTACCCTCACATGCCCTTGGTTTTGGGGTACCCCAGCGGTGTTCAGATCGTTCCTGGCAAGGCTCAGGGCACCCTGTCAAGTGCCGGGGATTGAATTGAGGTCAGCCAGGTGTAAGGCGGACCCCTCACGCTGTGCTCTCGCTCCCCCAACAGGGGTCTTCAACCCAACTGGTGTGGGGTATCTGCTGGCTTGGGGGGCAGCACAACCCGCCACAGTGGGCGTGTGGGCAGAGGGGCGGAGGGGACTCGGGGAGTGCGGGGCGGGCATTGGCACCATGTGGGCAGCGGCCTTTGGGGGAGTCTGCCACTTCCTGTGTGGCTGGCCCTGGCAACACGTGGGCATGGCTCCCTGCCCACCTCCGGCCACCTGCTACAACCTGAATCTCCCCTGGGCCTCTCCTTGCTTCCCCGTTCCCCAAAGTGGGTCCCCGTCGGCTTTGCAGGCCCACCGCCAACAGTCCCCCAGACAAGGGACGGACCTGTTCCCCAGACAGAGATCCCGGTCCGCTGAGGAGCCGAGGCGCCCGCACGTCCCCCCAGGCCCCAGGCAGGGCCGTCGCTGCTGAGCCCTGACGCCTCCGCCCCCGCCAGGTCTGAACGGGATGAGCAGCGGCATCTGGGAGCACTTTTGCCTCCGGGAGCTTCTCCCCGGGCACCTCCCCTGCCTTCCTGTCAGGGCCTGGGGCTGCCGAGCTGGCGCGCCTGCGGCAGGAGCTGGACGATGCCAACGGCACCATCAAGCAGTGGGAGGAGTCGTGGAAGCAGGCGAAGCAGGTGCCCGCGCGCCCCGACCTGGCCCGGGTGGGGAGCCCCTGAGCCGCCTCTTCCCCAGCCCGGGTCCCAGCTCGGGGGCTGCCCCCTCTCTCCGCGCCCCCGCCGCCTGGCGCTCTGGGGCGCGGGGGTAACGCGCCGGCACCTTGGGCCGCAGGCTTGTGACGCGTGGAAGAAGGAGGCCGGGAGGCGGGGAGCGGGCCAGCGCGGGCGGCGCCGAGTGCGAGCTGGCCCGAGGAGCCGGGACGCGCTGGAGGCGCAGGTGAAGCGGCTGCAGGAGGAGCTGGAGCGGCTGCATGCGGGCGACCCGCAGGCCCTGCCCGCCTTCTCCGACCTCGAGGCCCTCTCGCTGTCCACCCTCTACTCGCCTCCAGAAGCAGCTGCGGCCCACCTGGAGCAAGTGGACAAGGTCAGCCCGGGAGTGCCCGGTGGGAGGGGGGCAGGGGCGGTGCCCGGTGCTGAGCCCTGCCCCCCCACAGGCCGTGTTCCACATGCAGTCGGTGAAGTGTCTCCAGTGCCAGGAGCAGAACCGGGCCGTGCTGCCGTGCCAACACGCCGTGCTGTGCGAGCTCTGTGCGGAGGGCAGCGAGTGCCCCCCGTCTGCCAGCCGGGCCGGGCCCACACCCTCCAGTCGTGACCCTGCAGGCCCGGCGCCGCCCGGCCCAGCCCCACTAGGACTTTTTAAAGTATCTATATATATATATGTATGTATGTATGTATGTATGTAATGTACATGACTATACACGTGGTGTATGTATGTAATGCACATGACTGTACACGTGTGTATGTATGTAATGTACATGACTACACGTGTGCGTCGCGGCCAGTGTGGGACAGTGTCTGTGTTGCTGTCTGGCGCGGACGGAGACACACACTTTAAACCGACTTACAAGCACTTTTTCAAAGACTATTTTGCAGCCCCTCCCCCACGCCCCCCCTGCAGCCTGGCCGGGATTCTCTTTTTACACGTAGGAACTAACTCTTTGTAACTTCTTCCTGGGGCCTGAGCAGGGGGTGGGGAGACCCTGCTTGCTCCCCCTCCCCAGGCCGAGGGCGAGAGCCAGCAGGGGCGGGGTGAGGTCCCCAAGGCGGCCCAGGACCTGGCAGGGAGGCTGGGGCTGTGTGTGATGGGTCTGGCCAGCGGCGTAGCTCCTAGTTTACCAAATGTGTATTTAGTCCGGGACTGGAGGCCAAAGCGGCAGCCCCGGGCCCTTGAAGCTCCTGGCGGGGCAAGGCTGCAGGTGTCCAGCCGCAGTTCCTGAGGTCCGGGACGCCTCGGGCCTGCCCCTCGGCTCCCAGGACCGCCTCCCTGTGGCAGCTGTGGGGCCTGGGCTGCAAGGAGGCGGCCCCCGCCGCATTCCTGGTGCTCTGAGTGCAGTGACGTCCGGCCTGCGGCACGGGCACTGCGTGTGTGTGCCTGTCCCGTGGGTCTCGTGTCTTAGCTTCCATTTAAACATTGTTCTGTACAGGCAGCGGGTGGGGGCGTGGGCCAGGGCCACCCACCCCGCTCCGGAACTGGGGACCGGGGTGGGGGCAGGAGGGCAGGAAGGGTCTGGCCCCGGCCCCCTTTGACTCCGCACGGAAGAAAGGGCTTTCAATGAATTAAGTGAAAACTTTTTTATAAAAATGCAAAAAATCAACAAAGCTCCAAAACCTATTGGAAATAAAATATGAACTTGCAGTGATGGCTTGTTTCTATGGGGACTGGGGGTCCCCGAGACCAGTCCCTGACTGCGGGATCAGCTGCACGGAAACCCAAAGGGCCTGGGTGGGGCCGGCACCCAACCCACTCGGACCCCCCCAGCCTCTTGGAGCCCCGAAACTCACTGCCCGGCTGCTGCTCCGAGGACGCCCAGCTGTGCCCACACCCGCAAGGCCCCTCCCGCTGGCCCTGGGGCCTCTGCAGGCTCTGCTTTGGAGCTGGGCTCTTCTCACTGGCACAGGGGACGGGACTTGGATGAGGCCTCACCCGAGAAGGGCTCTAGGCTGACTCCCACAGGCCCTCTCCTCCGGGCAGGCCTCAGCCTGGCCCTCCAGTGTGGGGAGTTGCTGCCACCTGCTCACTCTGGCCCTTGCTAGGCCACGGCCATGGGGTGGGTGGGGGGGTAGGTAGGTGCCCTCAGGGCCTTAGGCCCCCTTCCTGAGCCCCTGCTCCTGCCTCGCCCCCCGTCAGCCGCAGTGACGTGCCGAGCAGCCGGTCAGTGGCCTGAGACTTTATTACCGTGAGAGTCCAGCTGGCAGGTGCTGGCCCAGCCCCGCTGTCTTCCGCCTCCTCGGTGCGTCCACGCCAGCTCACCCTTTGCCACCGGCCACTCCCTGACCCACAGATACCGGCTCCTGTCTCCACCCCTGACCTCCCCTCTGGTCAGTCTCAGGCCCAGGCAGGGGTGGGTGGGTGGGGGGGTGTGGACACACCCCAGGGGGCTCAGCAGCTCTGGGGACAGGCAGCCACTGCTTGTCCCACCGGGGAGCAGGGGCTGAGGGCCGGGCGGAGGGACACGACCTCCTACAGGGGCCCCAGAGGGGACAGACAAGGGCACTAGCCTAGCCCCGGGGCTCCACCTGCCAGAGTGGCCGGCCAGGCTGTAGGGCTGCTCAGCAGTGGGGGCCCCCCACTCTGCCGGGGACCCAGCCCCCCACTTCTGCACTGCTACGGTCCCGCCGCGGTGCATGCTGGGAGGCCTGCTTGGCCGCTGCCGCAGCCGCACAAACACCTGGGCCTCCCCGGTCACCCTTCCGGGACTCCAGGAGCTGCAAGATGGGGTCCCCTGCGGGTAGACAGATGGTTACACTGGGGGAGGGGCTGCACGGGGCGGGGGGGTGGGTGGGACACAGTCCCCTCCCCCCACAGCTGGGACCTACCGTTGGGGGGGGGGTAGGTGAGGGGCAGACGGGTCTGCGGCACCTCACCAGGCTCCTGCTGCCCAGCCAGGCCAGGCACGGAGCCCAGTGGCAGGAAGGCCTCCCCCTCCAGATCGTCCGCACCCAGCCTGTCGTGGTCCAGGACGGTCAGCAACAGGCAGGCTCCGGCCTTCTGGCACGGCTCAGCAGGCACCAGGCTGCAGGGAATGGCAGGTGGTCAGTCTAACTGCCCGCCCCCACCCTACACATGGGGCCTCCTGACTCTCGCCGTCCAACCCGACAATGTCCCACACGGTTGAGCGGGGGTGCCTGTGGGGTGACGCGTGCCCGCTGGCTGAGCCAGGATCCCCTCACCCCCACGCCAGCCTGGGGAACGGGGCACTCGGGCCATGCCTGGTGCCAGCTCAGCCCACCTCCCAGGACTCCCAGCTTGGGGACGGGTGGGGGGTGGCTGGGGACCTGCATGGGGCAAACCACTCACAACTCAAAGGTCTCATCGAAGAGGGGGTGAAGGTCCTTCTTATGCTTCTGCGTTTCCCGGGGGCCAGCTCGGGAAACTCATGCCTGGGCTCCAAGGTCAGCTGGACAAAGGGGTCACTGGAGCCTGGCAAGTATGCGGAGAGAAGGGACAAGGCACTCCAACCCGGCCTCGGAGCTGCCGAGCCCCCCACCGCAGCACTGCCCCCTCCTGGGAATCCTGGGGCACTGCAGCGGGAGGTGGGAGCGAGGGCGGCACACGGACCGTTGTTGTCCAGGGGCAGCAGGCTGGAGGCGCTGAGCAGCTCCACCCGCAGCTTCTGCTCCGAGGCCCGGTAGGAGGCCTTGACCGTGACGGCCCCCAGCTCCTCCGAGGTGGTTTCTTCCTGTGGCGGGCAGGGCAGCGTGAGCAAGGCCGCACTGGCCGTGCAGGGTGCAGTGGGCCAGGCAGAAGGACCCACCTGCTGCTGGATGCGGCTGCAGTAGTATTTCTGGATGAGCTCCCGGCTGGAGGCCGCCTGCAGCTCCAGGTCTCTCTGCAGAGCCTGCAGCAGAACACAGGCGGGCTCAGGCCCCGCACGGAGCACTGTGCAGTGGAAAACCCGGGAGCTGGGGCCGAGCCATAGCACAGCGGTGAGGGCGTTGGCCTGGCACGCGGCCCACGGGGTTCCATCCCGCATCCCATGGGGTCCCCCAGCACCGCGGAGTAATTCCTGAGTGTAGAGTCAGGAGTAACCCCTGAGCATTGCCGGATGGATCCAAAAAGACAATAAATAAATAAAGAAACCGGGAGCAGGTCCCAGTTCTGTGCTTGGGAATCGCTCCTGGCAGTGCCTTAGGGACCAGGTGGTACCAGGAATCCAGACTGGCGCTCTTGCACACACGGTCCTTTTTCTTTTCTGACTTTTTGGATCACAACTGGCGATGCTCAGGGGTGACTCCCGGCTCTACACTCAGGAATTACTCCTGGGGTGCTCTGGGGACCATAAGGGATGCCGGGATCGAGCCCAGGTGGGCCTCGTGCAAGGCAAATGCCCTCCCTGCTGGACTATCGCTACGTCCCTGCTTTTTAGTTTTGGGGGTCACACCCAACAGTGCTCAGGGATCCTGGCAAGGCTCAGGGAACCTCACGCTGCTGGGTCTGAACCCGGGTCAGACACTCGCCAGGTAAGTTCCTTCCTTGTTCTCTCTCCAGCTCCTTGGGGTTTTTTTGTGTGTTTTGAACCCAGGTCAGACACACACCAGGTAAGTTCCTTCCTTGTTCTCTCTCCGGCTCCTTGGGGTTTTTGTGTTCTGTTTTGTTTTTTGTACTTGTTTGTTTGGGAGGATAGTTCCAGTGATGCTCAGGGCTTACTCCTGGCTCCAAACTCATGGATCACTTCTGGTGGGCCCAGGGGACCCTATGGGTGCCAGGGAACAAACCCATGCCATCTGCATGCAAGCCAAGCGCCTCACTCGCTATACTATCACTCCGCCCCCAGATTTTTTTTTTTTTTTGCTTTTTTGGGTCACACCTGGCAATGCTCAGGGGTTACTCCTGGCTCTGCACTCAAGAATTACTCCTGGCGGTGCTCGGGGACCATATGGGATGCCGGGATCAAACCCAGGCCGGCACAGTCCGGCCGCGTGCAAGGCAAACGCCCTACCCGCTAGGCTATCGCCCAGCCCCCAGATATTTTTTTTTTTTTTTTTTGTCACACCCCCCAGGGTTACCCTGGCTCTCACTCAGAATTACCGCGGCCGGGACCATATGGGCCAGGACGACCCGGGCCCAGGCCGCCGCAAGGCAACGCCCTACTCGCTAGGCTATCGCTCCAGCCCCCCAGATATTTCTTAAAGGGACACACACCTTCATTGTGAATCTGATGAGACAGCTCAGAGCAGCCCCTACCTGGAAGGTGTCGGTGTGGAGGGCCTCGGGCGGCAGGCCGCAGCCCTCTGCGTAGAAGCAGATCTCCAGGCTCTGAGGCGAGAGGTCAGGGGTGAGTCCCGGCTCCCTCACACCCACCCTTGTCGCCACCATCACGCCATTACCTGGAGTGCGAACTTCAGCCTGCCTGAGGCCAGGGGGCAGCTACGCTGGGAGGCGGCTGCTTCTGCCAGCACCGGGAGCGTGTGAGTCCAGAGCAGGGTCAGGAGGCTGCCGGGCACAGGTCGGAGAGAGATGAGGCATGCTTGAGACGGGAGACGCACGGGCCCGGTCCCCAGCCATGCTCCACCCCTGCACCTCACAGCGGGGTCGGGCATACCCAGGGCTGGGGGGGTCCCAATCCGACCCACACTCCCGGAGACAAAGGGGGTCCCTCTGAGGACAGGACAGCTTCACAGCGGGTCGGGGCATACCCAGGGCTGGGGGGGTCCCAATCCGACCCACACTCCCGGGACAAAGGGGGTCCCTCTGAGGACAGGACAGAGGGGTATGACCCCAGTAGGGCTGTCTCCTTCCTGCCAGGAGGGCTGGCGCCTGTCAGAGCCCCGTCACCCATCAGGCGCACGTGGTATGTGCTGAAGAACGGAGGGGTGGCTCCGAGGCGGGATGCAGGCTGGGTTAGAGGGCCCAGGAAGAGACCCCAGCACCGCCTGGGCCCCCAACTCTGCTCAGGCTCCTGCCAGGAACTTTGAGAATTACTGGGTATGGCAACGGAACCCGGGCCTGATCCCTGTCCTGCAGCAGCCCTGGCATGGCCCTACTGGCCACGGCACCGCCAGGCCGAAGGACGAGACTGTCCAGACCAGTGCACTGCAGTGCTAGGAGCAGTCGCTGGGCCCCTAAGCACTTCTTAGAAGCCCCCTAGAAAAGAGAGAGGCCAGGCAGGGAGCTCAGAGGGTTCGGGCCCCAGCAGGAGTGACCCCTAAGATCAGGTCAGGAGTAACCCCTTATCCCTGCCAATGGGGCCAAAAATCAAAATAGAACAAAGAAAAGAATACAGGGGTGGGGCGGAGCGATAGTCCAGCCGCGGAGGGCGTCTGCCTTGCACATGGCTGACCTGGGTTCGATCCCCAGCATCCCATATGGTCCCCCAGCACTGCCAGGAGTGATTCCTGAGTGAAGAGCCAGGAGAAACCCCTGAGTATCACTAGGTGTCATCACTGTATCACTGTCTTCCTGTTCATCATCGATATGCTCGAGCGGGCCCCAGTAACATCTCCATACGTCCTGTCTCATGCTAGCAGAGCCCAAGGGCACCTGCTTGCTCCAGGAACATAAAGAGCCTCAAACCATTCCATCAGGTCATGGGAATGAGGTCTATAATTGTTACTGGTATTTGGCATATCAAAACGACACGGGTAGCTTGCCAGGCTCTGCCGTGTGGGTGGCATACTCTTATAGTCACCTCTAAATCCAGCATTTATTGATGAACCGCGCGGCCACTTGGCGTAACCGATGAAAATGATAATTATTAAACTATGTGAAAATAGCAAGAAGACAAAGTTGCAGAGACTGACGGGGGTCCCCGTTGGCGCCTGCACACGCTGGCGCGGGGGTGCCCACTCAGCCATCTCATCCTGCCGAGCTCTTCAGAGTTTCCATTTGCTCACTTCTGCTCAGTTTTGGGCACACCAGGTGGTGCTCAGGACTCCTGGCAGGGCACAGGGGGACCACGTGAGATGCCGGGGACTGACCCAGGTCAACCGCTGGCAGACACTGCCTGCCACTGTGCCGTCCCTCCGGCCCCGCCTTAGAGTTCTGGAAAGGACTAGGTGTCATCCCCAACAATATTTTAAATAAACCTGCACCCCTACAACCCAAATAGGGGGCTCCTGGGGCCCACGGCCTGCAGGGCCCAAGCTGGGGTCACTGGGCTCCATGCTCAGGCACCCCCTCCCAGACACCGCTGTGACTGCACTGCAGGCCACGCCCAGGCCCCAGTGGGAAGCGGGTGCGAGCACACATCTTCGGCCTCCACCTTTCCTGCTCAAGGGCTGCGCCCACCCCCCGAGCTGGCAGGAAGGCGCAGAGGTGGCGGCACCGCCCCGGGAGAAGCCGGCAGGGAGGCTTGGCCTGAAAGGGAGCGACTCTGCGCCCGGAGGCTCAGGCAGAGACGGGTGCCGCGCGCAAGGGGACGGGGGGTGGGGGCACACACCTGCTGAAGTTCTCCAGCACCAGGCTGGAGTTCATGTAACACAGCTTCAGCTCCAGGAACCTCAGGAGGGGCAGCACGGCCTGGGGGGGAGGGTCTGGCTCAGGCGGCGGTGCCGGAGGGGTGACACAGAGCCCACCCTCCAGCCGCCTTTGTCCTTGCTGACCCCCTGACCCCACCCCCTCCTCCAGCTGCCCTTGTGCTGGTTCATATCCAGCGAAACAGCCCTGGGTGTCGTGGTCCTTTTTTGGGGGGGTCACACCTAGCGATGCTCAGGGGTTACTCCTGGCAATGCTCGGGGACCATATGGGATGCCGGGATTGAACCCGGGTCGGCCGTGTGCAAGACAAGCGCCCTCCCCCAGTGTGCTATCGCTCCGGCCCCTGGGTGGCCCCCTGGACATGTGTGAGGTGAGTCCAGCTCCTCTGGGAGCACGTGAGCTGCAGGGGGCAGGTCCTCGCTGACAGACACCCTAATGCAAGGCCTGGGGCCCAGCTCAGGCTTACTAAGAAGTTAATGAATGAATAGGTGATCTACCCCCAAATAATTACAGGTGTGTGAGACTGTCCATGCGGCCAGACGAGGAAACGGAGTGGCCAGCTGGCCGGGAACACAACACCTGGGAAGCCTGAAGCCATCCCGCACGCCCCCACAACGCCCAGGCCCAGCCCACTGCAGCCAACGCAAAACATTTCTGGCCTGACGGAACCACTCTGCCAATGTGAAGGGAGGGTGCCACTCACGTCATCAGGCGGGACCGACTCCCTGATGCCCACCAACTTCTGGATGTGCTCGGCAATGCCCGCCTCCAGCTGCGTGCAGAAGAGAGGCGGAGGAGCAAGCAGGGCTGGAGCTGGCTGGGGCCGAGGCTCAGGCCCGGGAGGAGCGGCCGGGGGCTACGGGCGGTACCTGCTCAGCCAGGGTGCGGACCCCCCCGTGCGGATCTCGTGGCTCAGCCCGGCCAGCGCTCCCTGCAGCTGTGTGTGCAGAGTGTTTCGCAGCTGGCCCTGCTCCAGCACGGCCCCGACCCGCTGCTCCAGGGCGTCCCAGGCCAGCTGGGTGGGCAGTTTGCCGATGACCAGCCGCAGCTGCTCCATGTCATTCACCACCACACACAGCTGGGGCAGCAGGGGACGGCAGTCAGGGCTTCGGTGGCGGCCACCACCCAGCTGAGCCCTCAGCTCCGGCCTTACCATGTCTGCCGCTTGGCCCTGGTCCTTCTGGCCTGCGGAGAGCTCCCGGGCCCGCGCCTTTATCAGACTGCAGTACACCAGGGCCAGTCGGCACGTGTCCTAGCGCGGCACGGGGTTAAGGGACAGTCACTGGGGTGGCGGGAGGGGAGGCAGAGCGTTGTGGGGGGTCTCGGAGGGGGTCGGGGAGGCCTCTGGGGGCTGCTGTGTGAGTTGGGAGGAAGGTGCGGGGGGTCACCTCCACAAACTTGACGGTGATCATGAAGGCCACCTCGGGGTCGGGCCAGTCCAGCTGCTGGGCTGTGTGGCTGATCTGGGCAAAGCAGGTGGAGAGGTCCACTGCCGAGGTGCTGTGCTTGGTCAGTTCGCCCAGGGGCACCAGCTGCGGGCAGGGGAGGCAGGGCTGGTGGGCCAGGCTCCGTGCTGGCCGCCACCGCATTCGGAGCTGCTCCCACTCGTGGGGCACGAAGCCAGGCAATGGAGCTGAGCGTGGCTCCCCTCGGACGGCGCACCCCAAAGCCGTCAGGAGTTCCACATGCGACTGGCAACTTGCAGCCTAGTTACCAGGTCCACATGGGGAGTCCCGGCCCTGAGAGGCCTCCGCCCACATGCCCTCTAGACCCCGCCCAGAAGCCAGACAGCGCCCGCTGTCCCATTCAACCTGGTCCATCTGCACTCGCGCGCTGCCGCGCGAGCCAGAGCCACGCTGTAGGTCTTCTGCAACCAGGGAAGGGATGGCCGGCTGGAACCAGCGGTGGAAGCCGTCCAGGGCCAGGGATCCAGTCCTGCAGAGAGCCGGGACTCAGCCAGACCGCCCGCCGCCACCCTGCCCAGCCTGGCCCCGGAGCCGCCCTGCCCAGCCCCGCACGCCCATCTGGGCCACAGCCACGCCGGGCCAGCTTGCTGCCCACCTCTCTGCAGGCGCTGGGCTCAGCCGGCAAAGCTCTTTGAGGCTGACATAGAGCTGGAAGAGACTCTCGCCCATCTCCGGGGACACGGGGCTGCCCACGGCCTCCATGTGTTCCTCTACCTGCTTGGCGACCTGCAGGGCGAAGGCCTGTCAGCCAGGGGTTTGGCCTGGGGGGTCCCAGGGGGCCGCAGACTCACCAGCCCCTGCAGCTCCAGGAACGCAGTGGAGAAGAGGTCGATCTTGAGGACACTGCAGGAAAGGGAGCCGGGGTGACCCAGAGCACCCACGCCGGGGCCGCCCACCTGCAACCCCGCCCTGCCGCACTCACTTGTGGAAGATCTTGTTCCACGTGCGCTGGCACTGGTGCAGGTCCCCAGCGATGTCCTGCACCAGGCCCAGCAAGGCCTTGCCCTTCTCCAGCATGTCCTGGTGGAGTCAGTAGGTGGGCAGAGCCGCGGGGGCTCCCACAGCCTCAGACTGGCCTGACCCCACACCCCCAGAATACCCTGACCCTGCACCCCTGCCCTGACCCCGCACCCCCCAGAGTGCCCTGACCCCACACCCCCAGAGTGCCCTGACCCCGCACCCCCAGACTGCCCTGACCCCGCACCCCCAGACTGCCCTGACCCCACACCCCCAGACTGCCCTGACCCCGCACCCCCAGACTGCCCTGACCCCGCACCCCCAGACTGCCCTGACCCCGCACCCCCCAGACTGCCCTGACCCCACACCCCCAGACTGCCCTGACCCCGCACCCCCCAGACTGCCCTGACCCCGCACCCCCAGACTGCCCTGACCCCGCACCCCCAGACTGCCCTGACCCCGCACCCCCAGACTGCCCTGACCCCGCACCCCAGACTTCCTGAATCCGCACCCCCAGGCTGCCCTGACCCCGCACCCCAGGCTGCCCTGACCCCGCACCCCCAGGCTGCCCTGACCCCGCACCCCCCAGTCTGCCCTGACCCCGCACCCCCAGACTGCCCTGACCCCCATCCCCAGACTGCCCTGGCCCCACCCCCCAGACTGCCCTGACCCCACACCCCCAGACTGCCCTGACCTCCATCCCCAGACTGCCCTGGCCCCACCCCCAGACTGCCCTGACCCCACACTCCCAGACTGCCCTGACCCCACACCCCCAGACTGCCCTGACCTCCATCCCCAGACTGCCCTGGCCCCACCCCCAGACTGCCCTGACCCCACACTCCCAGACTGCCCTGACCCCGCACCCCAAGACTGCCCTGACCCCGCACCAGACTGCCCTGACCCCACACCCCCAGGCTGCCCTGACCCCGCAGCCCCAGACTGCCCTGACCCCGCACCCCCAGACTGCCCTGACCCCGCCCCAGACTGGCCTGACCCAGCACCCCCAGACTGGCCTGACCCCGCCCTCAGACTGGCCTGACCCAGCACCCCCAGACTGGCCTGACCCCGCCCCAGACTGCCCTGACCCCGCCCCCAGACTCCCCTGACCCCGCCCCAGACTCCCTGACCCCGCCCCCCAGACTCCCCTGACCCCGCCCCCCCAGACTCCCCTGACCCCCGCCCTCATACTGCCCTGACCCCGCCCCCCCAGACTGCCCTGACCCCGCCCCCAGACTGCCGTGGCCGCTCACCTGCACCATGGGCTGGTGCTGCTCCTGCTTCAGGTAAAACCATTCGCTGGTGCCGGTCTGTGGCAGAGCGAGAATGAGCAGGGTGGGCAAGGTCCGGCACCCCCTCCCCAGGTCTCTCCAGGGGGCACAGTACCCGCAGGGCCTCGGTGACCAGGTGGGGCAGGGGGCGCTGCCGGAGCACAGCTCTCCGAAGGCCTTCATCTTGCACATCTGTGCCAGCACCCTGCGGAGACAGCCGCGATGGCCAGTCTTTCCACCTGACTGCCCCCTGCGGGCCGGCGGGGCGGGCGGGGACACTGACCTGAGCAGCGACTGCAGCCGAGCTGGGGAGTCTGGCACGGAGAGAGGGAAGACGGCGCGGAACCTCCTGATAAGGGAGAGGCCGTAGGCCAGCAGCGAGCTGAATGAGGTGGCCAGCTCCTCCAGCTAGGGTCAGAAGGTCCATGAGATGGGCATCTGGGACTGTGCAGGAGGCCCCGCCCACCGCAGGGTCAATGTAACCCGCTCACAGCCCTGCCCACAACAGCCCCGCCCACAGGTCCACCGGAAGCTGTCCCGCCCAGAGTCCATCATAGCCCCGCCCACTGGTCATTCCAAGTAGTCCCACTGTGGAGCCACGCCCACTAACCTGCCCCGTCACAGCCCTGCTCACTGGCCGGTCTGCAGCAGCCCCACCCACATAGGCACGCCCCGCCCACGGACACGCCTACATCGTGCCACGCCCACCTGCTCCGCCTTGAGCCGGCCCTGGATCCACTGGTACTCCATGCTGGTGATGGGGAGCAGGAGGCAGCTGCTGGGGAACTCCAGGCTCTGGTAGAGACGGCTGTAGGCCAGCCACTGCCTGCAGCGGACGGGGAAGCCCTCAGCCCGCCCTCCTGGCTGTGCCCAGGGGCCGAGCTGCCCCTACGGGCCCCTAGGGACCCCCAGAAGGGGGAAGACCAGTGGCTGGCACCTTTCGGCCGCACCTGGTGGTGCTTGGGGGGCTATTCCCTGCTCAGGGCTCAGGGGTCCCTCCTAGCTGTGCTCAGGGGTGGCAGAGTTGGGGATCAAAGCCAGGAGGGGCGCAGGCGGGCTCCCGGCGTCCCAGGGGGCCGACTCACGCCATGGACTGGTGGAAGTCGGATAGATCCTTCTGGGTGGCGTGCAGATGAAGGATCGTGGTGGCCTCGGCGCTCAGCGACCCATCCCAGGAGGAAGTGCCAGCCTGAGGGCGGTGGAGGGGGTGAGGCTCTGGCCCAGCGCCCGCCCCCGCTGGCCCCGAGGAGTCTACCTGGTGCTGAACACCCTCGTGGGACACCAGCTGCTGCAGTAAGCGCAGGTGCACCGAGTAGCTGGGCTGGGACCGGCTGGCCACAGTGGCTCTCTGCGGGGGAGCTGAGGTGAGCAGAGGCCCCCGGGCAGCCCCTCCGGCCAAGGCTGGGTGAAGCCAGCGGGACCCACCCGCTTGTGGATGAACTGGAACTGAAGGTGGCACTGGCCCCGTCCGGTAGGTCTCGGTGCGCGCTCCAGCGGGTACCACTGGTCCTCGCGGCAGTGCAGGTCCTGGAGGGTGGGCAGGCCAGGGGCGGCCGGTGAGCGTCAGGGCGGACCCCAGATCTGCTGCTGCGGCCGCGCCCACCTGGCTTCCTTCCCTGCCCCCTTGCCAGCCGGCTCCTGCTTCCTGTCCCTCACCTGCAACCTGACGACCACGTTTCCCAGGAAGTCGTCCTGGCCTCGGTCCTTCCTGGCCTCCTTAAACATCCTGCAGTAAGGGAAGAGCGCGGGGCCCTCTGCAGGGACACGCCCAGCACTGCAGGTTCCCGAGCACCACCAGGGGGCACTCCTGAGCACTCAGCCAGGAGAGACCAGGAACCAGGGCTAACCCTATCCCCACAAACAAGACTATGCCGGCAAGTGGGGAGGGAGGGGGCACCCCTCACTGGGACCCAGAGGCGGGGCCAGAGGGAGCCCCTTGTCCTGCCTCTTGGACTCACCGGCGCAGCCCATGCAGGTCCGTGAGCTCGCCCAGCTTCTGTCTGACCGACTCCACAGTGTCCAGGTCCCTGGGGGCACACGGCTATGTGTCCAGGGCCCGTGGCCCCCTGGGATAAAGTGTCTGGTTCCCTGGTCCCGGGGCAGTGCGGGCCACTCACCACATGTCCAGGTGGAAACTTGAGGTGTTTATGTCCTCAAACTCCCTAGAGGAAACAAGAGGCAGGGCTGACGGGCTCCCCAGCTCCAAGCTACCACTGTGCCCCCCAATCCTCCATCCGTCCTCTTTGTTTTGGGGGACTCATTCCTGGCAGGCTCAGGGGACGTGACAGTGCCAGGGATCGAACTCGAGTCAGCCATGGGCAAGGTAAGGGCCCGGCCCACTGTACTATCACGTCGCCCTGTACTACAGCGTCACCCCGATCCTATTTCTTTCTTCTTTTTGGGGTGCCAAGCACCCCAATGTTTGAGGGAACTTTCACACAGTGTTGGGGGTCACTCCCGGTGGTGCCTGGTGGCCTGTGGCGTGCCAGCGGTGGAATTGGAGTTGGGCCCTTTGAGCAATCCCGGGAACCACTCACTTTCTTCAAGGAGGTGCCCCGCCCCAGCAGTCAGTCCCGTGGTGCCAAACACCCTGCCAGGTGCCCGCCGCCACTGCTCCGTCCTGTTCCCGCTCACGCTGCTCCTGGCCATCCCAGGCTGGGGCCCAGCAGCCCCAAGCGTGGCCCCGCGGCACCTACAGGATGAAGGTTTCGTCCCACACTGGGTTGAGCGTCTGGCTGATGACCTGGGTCGGTGCGTCTGCTCCCTCCGGGGATCGTGTGGCGAACCACAGCCTTCTGCCGGCGCCGTGTCCCAGGGCTGCCCACCGGCGTGCCAGCCCCTGCTCGATGCCCAGCAGGCAGTAGGGGGTCGCTGAAGCCTGGGCGAGGGGACCGAGGGAGCAGGGTGTGGGCTGGGGGTGGGCTCCCTGGGAGAGCCGGTCCTCAAAGCCAAAGGGCAGAGCCCGAGAGCTCACCACTGACATCCTTGCCCAAGATGCCTTTAGCCTGTTTCACGGTGGCCTTCAGACAAAATATCGGCTTCTGCGGGAAAGGGTGGTAGAGGGCAGGGCTGGCTGGCGGGTGCAGGACCCACACTGCCCACCTGGTCTCACCTACCTCCAGCTCCTGCACCGCCTGCAGCCTCCGCTGGTGCTCTTCAGGCTGCAGCTGGAAGGCCTGGGCGGGGCGGGGGAGAAGGGCTCGGAGTCTGGCAGACCCCGGGGCCTGAGTCCAGAGCGCAGGCATGGAGGTGGCGGAGCCACAGCACAGCGGGAGGCGTTTGCCTTGCATGCGGCCCACGGGGTTTGATCCCTGACATCCCACAGGGTCGTCCGAGCACTGCCAGGAGTAACCCCTGAGCATCGCCAGGTGTGACCCCCCCAACAAATACAGACTGCAGGGGCATGGGCGGCTGAGGGACAGGAGCCCATCTGGGCTGCAGTGGGGGTGCAGTTGGGGGTGGGGCTCCGTATGGCCTGGAGGGGCAGGGGAGTGGCTGAGTCCAGGCGGGGGCTGGGGCGTCTCACCTCCTGCAGGTATTGCAGCAGCTGGGAGCCCTGGGGACATGCTGGGGTCCGGGCTGGCCCAGGCGGTGGAGGACGCTGTACACGGCTTCCTCATAGAGCAGGTCCGGCTGGGACACAGCAGTGTCACGGGGGGTCCCCCTCCGCGCCCCCTCCTGCCAGCACCCAGCACCCACATGGCCGGGCCCCATGGGGGCCAAGGCATCCACACCCGCACCCCATGCAGCTGCCATCAGCCCCACCAAAGGCCCAGTGGGCGTCTGAGAGCTGTGGGGGGGCTCCGCGCTCACCCCCGATCCAGCTTTACCTCTTCAGGGGTGAGGTGGTGGGACGGCGGCTGGGTCTAGGGAGGGAAGACGGTGTGACCAGGGCTGGCACTGACCCGGGCCCTGTGGGGCTGCACCCGGCCTCCGCCCCACCTGTGCCGCAGCCTCCGGCCTGTCCCTGGGGCCCGGAGCTGGGGTCCATCTGCAGCGGCGCAGCAGCGTGGCCCCCACCTCCTTCCTTCCCCAGAGGAAGCACCCGCTTATCGGCTCTCGCTTGCACCCTGCGGCGGAAGTGAGGCCCAGCAGCGAGACAGCAGGGGGCCCTGTTGGGCCCGGCAGCCCTGCTCAGGGGGCAGCGCCTTTGAGATGGGGGGTGCCTCTCGCATCCAAGGGAGGAACTGAGAGGTTCGGACCCTACTGGAGGCTCAGACTGGGACCCAGCCACAGAGACGCAGAAGCCCGGGACAGGTTCCAGGTCGGGAGCCGCCATGAGCTCCACCCTCAGTGACTCAGGCACCGCCACCCCACGGGACCCCACCCGGCTCCTCCCGGTGCCCGCCCCTACCTCCGGAGCCGTTTGGGGCAGGGGCTCCTGCAGGTCCTGGGCCCTGCGGCGCCTCATCTTGATGGCCTGGCGCAGGAGGGGTGGGCGCCGCTGTTGCGAGGGGGGGGTGTGGGGGCCGCCATGGCTGGGCCGGGAGGGTAGGAGCCGTAGCCACAGGATTATGCAAAGCGCCAGGGTGGCTGCCCGGTGCCCGGGAGGGGCAGAGGTTCAGGATTTCATCACGGGGAGGGGGTCCTTCTTCCCTCTGCCGGCCTGTCCTGCGGTCTCTGGGCCACTTCTGGGGCTGGAGCAGAAGGTGGCTCCAGTGGGCGGGGGCGGGCGGGCCCCCTCCCTCAGCCCGGCCCAGGGAGGGCCCAGAGGTCCCCGCAGGGCACGCGGGTGCCAGGCACCCAGGCCCCGGGACAGGTGCTGTGTCCCCGCTGGCCCGAGGGTCAACAAAGTCACCTGGACCCAGGTCTGCGGCGGGGTGCCGTGGGTGGGGCACTCTGGGCCCCTCGGAGGCTTCTCCCCAGGGGACACACTTGACACACTTGAGGTGTCACCAAATGCTCAACCTGCTGGGCCGGCTCCACCCGGCCGGCCCCACCCCTAGGGACATTCCACCCAGGTGACTGGGCAGCACGGGCAGCGCTGGCCCTGCCCCCACAGGAGGCCACAGGCGCTCCCTCCGGTGACCTTGCAGGGGCCGGAGCAACAGCACAGCAGGGGAGTGTTCGGCCTGCACGCGGCCCACCGGGTTCGATCCCCGGCATCCCGGGAGTCACTTCTGAGTGCAGACGCAGGAGAAGCCCCTGCGCATTGCTGGTGTGACCCAAAAGGCAAACAATGCACACAGCCCTTGTAGGGGTCGGCCAAGGGGGCGCTGGGCGGGCGGCCGGGGAAGAGGCAGCCTGGAAGCGGCCGTGAGGCCTCTCCAGGGGCGGACAGGAAACGGGCTCCTGCAGCCCCCGACCACACTCAAGCCTAACGGAAGAGGAAGGTTCCTGGGCTCAGGTTTGGTTCCCCCGTCCCTATGCAAACGCAGAGGTTCCGGCTTGCCGGGAACATGGCGGCGGGGCAGGCGCTGGCCCAGGCTGCAGCCCTCTGCAGAGGCCTCCTGGCCAGCCACAGGACGGCAGGACACAGGCACTGGCCACCTACCTCCTGGCCAACCTCAGGAGGACAGCCTCCTGCTGGCTGTCTCCCAGACTCCCCGACCTCAGGACAGCCCCCGCCGGTCTCGGTCTCCCCCTGACCTCAGGACAGCCCCGCTGGGCCTCGGTCTCCCCGACCTCAGGACAGCCCCCGCCAGGCCTTGGTCTCCCCGACCTCAGGACAGCCCCCGCCAGGCCTTGGTCTCCCCGACCTCAGGACAGCCCCCGCCGGCCTCGGTCTCCCGACCTCAGGACAGCCCCCCACCGGGCCTCGGTCTCCCCGACCTCAGGACAGCCCCCGCTGGCCTCGGTCTCCCCGACCTCAGGACAGCCCCCGCCGGCCTTGGTCTCCCCGACCTCAGGACAGCCCCCGCCAGGCCTCGGTCTCCCCGACCTCAGGACAGCCCCGCCGGCCTTGGTCTCCCCGACCTCAGGACAGCCCCCGCCGGCCTCGGTCTCCCCGACCTCAGGACAGCCCCGCCGGTCCTCGGTCTCCCCCGACCTCAGGACAGCCCCCGCCGGCCTTGGTCTCCCCGACCTCAGGACAGCCCCCCCCGGCCTCGGTCTCCCCGACCTCAGGACAGCCCCCGCCTCGGTCTCCCCGACCTCAGGACAGCCCCCCGCCAGGCCTTGGTCTCCCCGACCTCAGGACAGCCCCTGCCGGGTCTCGGTCTCCCCGACCTCAGGACAGCCCCCTGCCGGGCCTTGGTCTCCCCGACCTCAGGACAGCCCCCGCGGGTCCTCGGTCTCCCCGACCTCAGGACAGCCCCCACCGGGCCTCAGTCTCCCCGACCTCAGGACAGCCCCGCCGGTCCTCGGTCTCCCCGACCTCAGGACAGCCCCCGCCGGTCCTCGGTCTCCCGACCTCAGGACAGCCCCCGCCGGCCTCGGTCTCCCCGACCTCAGGACAGCCCCGCCGGCCTCGGTCTCCCCGACCTCAGGACAGCCCCCGCCGGCCTCAGTCTCCAGTCGCCTCCCAGAACACACCAGACGAAATCCAGTCACTGCAATTTTACTAGCTCACATTCTCAGCTAACAAATCAAGGTGCAAACAGGGTTCATTTCACATTAATATATTAGCTGGGTTTGTGTGTCAATAAATAGGGAATCCTCTTTAAATAACCATCTCCGCACTTCACGGCCAGTCCGGGACGAAGGAGCAAACGTGAGCGCATCGGGCAGCTCGCGCGGCATGAGCTCGGGAGGGGCAGGCACTGGCCTGATGTCAGCCGTGGCCCAGCTGGGCCCAGTGCCCCCCAGCCCTCCCGAGTGGCAGGAGGGGACCCACAAGCACTGGGCTTCCAGTACAAGAAGGAAAAGGACCAAGAGGGCAATGGGGCATTCCAGAGTGGGCGGGAGCGGGTCTGAGCCTGCGCTGGGCTGTGGGGCCCATCCCAGCAGCCCCCTGATCGCAGTGGGGGGCAGGCGGGTGAGCAGTCCGCTGGGAGGGGGTGGTGGGCTGGGGTCCGGGAAGGTGGGGGGGCAAGTCTGAGCTGAGCTGGGGAGCTGGTCCGCAGCGGGGTGGCCGGAGACGCCCTCTGTGGGTGGCAGATGCTGGAGCGAACCAGGAATGAGGGGACCCCCACTCCCTAGATGCACCCCAGAGAAGGTGAGTGGACGTGGCTGAGCTAGCGGGGAGAAGCTGGGGCGCTGCCCTGTGTTCAGGGCCCCCCACTCCTCAGGCTGGGTCGTGACAATGTTTGATCATCAGACTGGGGGCCCCAGACCCCCCCCGCCCCAAGGGGAGAAGGAAAGGATGAAGGCAGGGCTGAGCCTACTGGGTCTTCTTATCCTCTGGGGGTAGTAGGGCGGGGGAGGCTGGCTCTGTGGAGGGAAGACAGAGGGGCGGGTCACGCCAGGAAGTCACTGGGGAGCCCCAAAGGTCACATCAGGTCACCAGGGCGCAGCCCCCCAGCCCCCGCCCAAGCTGCAGGCGCCCGCGGCCTCACCGTGGGCATGTACACATTGGGGGGTTGCCCGGGTTGTAGTAGGCGCTGGCAGCTGCCTCTGCGGCCTTGGCTTCAGCTGTGGGATCAAAGGGACCCGCATCAGTGCCAGGCTGGCCCGGCTGCTGGGGGACCCTCGCGGCACACTTGCCACGGCCCTGCCCGGCTGCTGGGGACCCTCGCGGCACACCTGCCTGGCTGCTGGGGGACCCTCGCGGCACACCTGCCCGGCCCTGCCCGCTGCTGGGGGACCCTCGCGGCACACCTGCCCGGCCCTGCCGCTGCTGGGGACCCTCGCGGCACACCTGCCCGGCTGCTGGGGGACCCTCGCGGCACACCTGCCCCGGCCCTGCCCGGCTGCTGACCAGCCCATGCCTTGCTTCACACCTGTCCCTACCTGTCTCAGGCTGAGTTGGCAGGGCAGGCCCCCATCAGGCTGGGCTCCCACTGGCATCCAGGGTCCCCACCCGCCGTTCTTGGGAGGTGCAACTATGGGAGTTGGGGGCTGGCCCCGGGGTCTCACCTGCAGGTGTGGAGGGGACATCAGGGCCGCTGACTGCAGGAGGGTCCATGGGCCCGGGGTAGGGTGGCGGCGGGGGCTGCACGTAGCCCATGGCGCCGTCCAT
Source organism: Cryptotis parvus (assembly GCA_021461705.1). Lineage (NCBI taxonomy): Eukaryota > Metazoa > Chordata > Mammalia > Eulipotyphla > Soricidae > Cryptotis > Cryptotis parvus. The sequence goes on from JAJIBD010010639.1 coordinate 33,925, forward strand.
CATGGGTGGCCCGGGAAGAACTCTGGCCAGCAGGAGAGATGGACGCCGTGAGCAGCCCACACCCGCTCCCGGCCCCACCGGCTTCTCCACGAGACCTGCCCCTGGCCTGGGGTGCAGGTGGGGCGTGGGGCACTCACCAGGTGGGGCGCTGGGTAGGGGTAGCCGGGAGGGTAGGGGTACATTCCATTGGCGACAGGCGGGGGAACACATAGCCCCGCTGGGCATGTAGGGGTAGCCGTAAGCTCCATTGGGGGCTTCACCTCGGGAGGCTACAAGCACACGGGAGAGAGGCGTGAGTGGCGCCTGGGGGGGCAGGGAGGTGCGCAAAGACCACTCACCCAGCCCGCTCCACTCCCAACGGGGGTAGAAAGGGGATGCAGGTCAGGCGGACCACGAGGGGAGCGAGTGGACACGTGGGGGTGGGGTGGGGAACACGCCGAGCTGGGGTAAGAGGAGGGTCTGGCACACAGCCCTGGGGGCTGGGCAGGCCTCTGGGGGAGGACAGAGTCCAAGCCGGGGGTGGGGGGGCCTCCCAGGGCCTGAAGACCCTCTCAAAGGGCTGGAACGACAGTCCAGCAGGCCGGGCTTGCCGGGGCTGCACAGGGTCCCCTGAACCCTGCCAGGAGCGATCCCGGAGTGCAGAGCCAGGAGTTGGCCCTGAGCACCTTTGGGTGTGGCCCAAGGACAGAGGAAAGAAAGCAAACAAGTCCCGGGGCGGCGCCGTACCTTGGGAGGCCACCTGCAGCATGCGCTGGCCGAACTCGATGGCGCCCCCTGCTGTGAAGGTCAGTTTGTAGCCCGCGGAGCCTTCCCAGCCGCCTGCAGGAGCAATCAGAGGGTGGGGCGGGGTCGGACTCTCCTCTGGGAGCAAGCGCGTCCCCCTCCCAGGCTGCCGCTTTGGAGGTTCATCCCGCAGTTCAGGGCGGAACCCAGGCGTCATGGGCCGGCTTTGCCCCAGAGGCCAGACCGCTTCTGCACAGGACAGGTCTGGCCGGGCTGAGCGTGAGGGGGCAGTGAGGTCTTGGGGGGGCAGCTAGTGCTCCCCAGGACTCGCACCACCCGCCACACCCCCCAGCCTGCACACGTGCCCGGCCGGGCTCTGTTCTCATACTGACCTCACAGGGAAGTCCCCGCCCCCGGGTTCTGGGCTACCAAGGACCCAGCTCGGCTCTTCGCACTGGTGCCGGAAGCTAATGCGGAGTCAGGAAGTGGACACGGCTTTGATGAGGGTCCAGAGCGGAACATCAGGGTCCGCAGGCCTCGACACCCACCTCCGGCTTCGCCTTCACTGTCCCCTTGATGTAGTTGGCGCCGAACACGGGCTGCTTGATCTCACAGTCCTTCATCAGGTAGAACGGCATCATGAAGGACAGCATGGGGTCCCCTGCCCTTGGACAGGAAGATGATCTGCAGAGGACGGGACGGTCACTGCGCTGTGTGGGTGCCCGTGGTGTCGGGAGCCGGCAGCGCAGCGCCCGGATTCTAGGGAGCGGCTTTACTTCTGCTTGATTTGGGGCCATCCCGGCGGGCCAGGCCTGAAGCTGGGTCAGCCGGAGGCCGTCCAGGGCCTTGTCCCCTCCTCTCCCTGGCTCGGGGACAGTTGTTGCCAAAATCAAAGTTTAGGGCCGGAGCCACAGCACAGCCGGGAGGGCGTTTGCCTTGCACCGCGCCGACCCGGGTTCGATCCCGGCATCCCATACGGTCCCGAGACCTCCAGGAGTAATTCCTGAGTGCAGAGCCAGGAGTAAGCCCTGCGCACCGCCACTGAGAGGATAATCTGCAGGTTTTCTCCCGTGTGCTGGGGAGGGGCTCAGCATGTGGCCGCAGGGAAGCCGCAGGTGGAGCGGGAGGAAGCCAGGGCCAGCTGCCCCACCTCCCCGGCTCCTCTAGGAGCTGCCCTCGGTGTGGCCGTGCGGGCACCGCGCTGGCACGGGAGAGCGCTGACCGCTGTCCGCAGGCCCGTTTCCTAGCTCTGCTCCTCCCCCTACACCTTGTGTTTCCGTTACATCCAGATGTGCTCAGGGTTATTCCTGGCAGGGAACAAGAAGGGGTGACGGGGGCCGGAGCGATAGCACAGCGGGGAGGGCGTTTGCCTTGCATGCAGCCAACCTGGGTTCGATCCCGGCATCCCATAGGGTCCCCCAAGCACCGCCAGGAGTAATTCCTGAGTGCAGAGCCAGGAGTAACTCTAAGCATCGCCAAGTGTGACCCCAAAAGCCAAAAAAAGAAAATGAGAAAAAAGAAGGGGTGACGGACCAAACCCGGGCTGGCTGCCAGCGAGGCAAGGCAAAGAGCATTTCTATTTTCTTCTTTTTTTTTTTTTTTTGCTTTTGGGTCGCACCCGCGATGCTCAGGGGTTACTCCTGGCTCTGCACTCAGGAATTACTCCTGGCGGTGCTCGGGGGACTATGGGATGCCGGGATCGAACCCAGGCCCGCAGAGGCCGACCGCGCAAGGCAAACGCCCTACCCGCTGGGCTATCGCCCGCCCCTCATTTCTATTTTCTTTTTTGCTTTTTGAGTCACACCTGGCGATGCTCAGGGCTCTGCACTCAGGAATTACTCCTGGCAGTGCTTGGGGGACCCTATGGGATGCTGGGGGATTGAACTCAGGTTGGCTGCATGCAAGGTAAATGCCCTCCCTGCTGTGCTATTGCTCCGGCCCACAAAGAGCATTTTTTTTTTATTTAATACTTTTGGTTTTAGGCCACACCTGGCGATGCTTATGGGCTAGACTTGGCAGAGCTCAGGGGCCCACGTGGGTATCTGCAAGTGAACCAGGGTCGGTCGCGTGCAAAGGCAGCACCACCCAGCGCAGCCCCCAAAAAGCACTTTTTCCTTCTCTTTTTCTGAAGAGTCTCATCCAGTAATGCTCAGGGATCATTCCTGGCTCTGCACTCAGGCGTCACTCCTGGCAGGCTCAGGGGCACCATATGGAACGCTGGGGACTGAGCCCAGGTCAGCTACCTGTGAGACAGACACCACAGCTGCTGTCCTATCGCTCTGACCCAAGAGCAGTTCCTACAGGAGAAGCCCTTGGGGCCGGGAGAGTCCAGCAGAGTTCAGGCAGGTGGGCGGGCTTTGACCCCTAGCGTCCCACGGCATCTCGGCACTGCTCTAAGCAAAGGCCCAGAGCTGCACCCACAGGAGACAGGCAGGACCCACGGGCCGGAGATCAAAGCAGGAGCGAGATGTCGCCCGGGGCCAGGCTGGCAGCCAGAACCTGAGACGAGCAGAGGGGCGCGGGAAGGACGTCTGTGCCGAGCAAGGGCTGGGACAGGTGGCAGGAGCGGGCGGGGTTCCTGCAGGACGGGAGCTGGGAACAGGCCGGGCAGCAGGCAGCGGGGGGAGAGGGGCCCTGCCTTTGCCCACACGAGCCGCCCACCACGCTGGGAGAAGCTTCTGCTTCACACCCACGGCAGAGTCTGTGACTGACGCGGCTTTGCCAGCCCTGCAGTGAGGAGACCCTGCCCACAGCAGACCACGGGTCTCTCTAGAAGTTTCTGGGCAGCTGTGGGGACCCGAGGTCAGGCTCGCTCTGGAGCAAGGCCGACCCGGTTCTGCTGGCCAAGCAGGGCTCGCTGCCCAGACCCGCGTCGGAGCCACGCTGTGTCTGTTAGCACTGAGACCTGGGGGGACACGGGGCGACTCTGAGACCAAGGACAGCCGCCCCTCCCGGCTGGCGCCGGCTGCAGTGCCCTCATCACTGGTTGCTGCTTCCAAACCCAGATGGTCAGAGGCCATGAGATTCCCACGGCCCCAGCCACAGGTCACGACTCACCCGGTAGGGGTGAGGTAGATGGTGCCTTTCTTGGTCCCTTTGAACGCCTCTGGCACGGTTTTCATGTCGCTGAACGTGAGCTCCACATTGTCGTAGGTCATGAGGATGCTGTGAGAGAGGCAGCCCTTGGAGCGGCAGAGACCCTGACCCTGACCCCTTGGAGCGGCACCGTGACCCTGATCCTGACCCCTTAGGAGCGGCAGGGACCCTGACCCTGACCCCTTGGAGCGGCACCGTGACCCTGACCCTGACCCTTGGAGCGGCAGAGACCCTGACCCTGACCATTAGGGCGGCACCGTGACCCTGACCCTGACCCCCTTAGGAGCGGCACCGTGACCCTGACCCTGACCCCTTAGGAGCGGCACCGTGACCCTGACCCTGACCCCTTGGAGCGGCAGTGACCCTGACCCTGACCCCTTGGAGCGGCACCGTGACCCTGATCCTGACCCCCTTGGAGCGGCACGTGACCCTGACCCTGACCCCTTGGAGCGGCACGAGACCCTGACCCTGACCCCTTGGAGCGGCAGAGACCCTGACCCTGACCCCTTGGAGGCGGCACGAGACCCTGATCCTGACCCCTTGGAGCGGCACGTGACCCTGACCCTGACCCCTTGGAGCGGCAGAGACCCTGACCCTGACCCCTTGGAGCGGCACCGTGACCCTGACCCTGACCCCTTGGAGTGGCAGAGACCCTGACCCTGACCCCTTAGGAGGCGGTACCGTGACCCTGACTCCTTAGGAGCGGCACCGTGACCCTGACCCTGACCCCTTAGGAGTGGCAACGTGACCCTGACCCCTTAGGAGCGGCACCGTGACCCTGACCCTGACCCCTTAGGAGCGGCACCGTGACCCTGACCCTGACCCCTTAGGAGCTGCACCGTGACCCTGGCCCTGACCCCTTAGGAGCAGCACCGTGACCCTGGCCCTGACCCCTTAGGAGCGGCAACGTGACCCTGACCCTGACCCCTTGGAGCAGCACCGTGACCCTGACCCTGACCCCTTAGGAGCGGCACCGTGACCCTGACCCTGACCCCTTAGGAGCGGCAACGTGACCCTGACCCTGACCCCTTGGAGCGGCAGAGACCCTGACCCTGACCCCTTGGGCAGCACCGTGACCCTGACCCTGACCCCTTAGGAGCGGCACCGTGACCCTGACCCTGACCCCTTAGGAGCTGCACCGTGACCCTGACCCTGACCCCTTAGGAGCTGCACCGTGACCCTGACCCTGGTGCGGGCCCACAGGTGAGCAGCAGCCAGGCTGCAAGAAAACTTTATTTGGGTTTTTCAGCCTCATCCAGCAGTGCTCAGGGCTGACTCCGGCTCTGTGCTCAGGGCTGACTCCCGGCTCTGTGCTCGGGGCTGACTCCGGCTCTGTGCTCGGGGCTGACTCCCGGCTCTGTGCTCGGGGGCTGACTCCCGGCTCTGTGCTCGGGGCTGACTCCCGGCTCTGTGCTCGGGGCTGACTCCCGCCCTGAGCTCGGGCTGACTCCCAGCTCTGTGCTCGGGGCTGACTCCCGGCTCTGTGCTGGGGCTGACTCCCGGCTCTGTGCTCGGGGCTGACTCCCAGCTCTGTGCTCGGGGCTGACTCCCGGCTCTGTGCTGGGCCTGACTCCGGCTCTCTCCCTCGGGGCTGACTCCCGGCTCTGTGCTAGGGCTCACGTCTGGCAGGATCCAGGGCATCCTATGAGGTGCTGGGGACTGAAGCAGGTCAGCACCTGCAAGGCAAACACCTCCCGCTATATGAATGCTCCTACTCCACAGAGGAATTTTCTTCCTTTTTTGGGTCACAGATGGTGACGCTCAGGGGCTCCTCCTGTCTCTGCCCTCAGCACTGCTCCTGGCGGTGCTTGGGGGACCATATGGGATGCTGGGGTCTAACTGGGGTGGGCCATGTGCAAGGCAAACTGCTACTGCTCTAGCCCCTACAGAAGGAAACACAGTCACAGAGTCAGTGATACTTTAGGGCCAGAGCGACAGAACTGAGGGTTTTTGCTTTGCGCGCGGCCAACCTGGGTTTGATCCCAGCATCCCATATAGTCCCCAAGTCCCTCCAGGAGTAATTCCTGAGAGCAGAGCCAGGAGTAACCCTTGAGCATTAGCAGGTGTGACCCAAAAAAACAAAAGGAAAAATTTTTTTAAATAAATAAACCAGCAAAATGTGAGGTTTCCCCAGGGTAAGATAACAAGCTTGGCCTGGCAGATAGCACGGGCGGGCATACACGTGCCGTGTTTGTGACCCCAAGCCCCGCCCCGACACCCCATGATTCCCCAGCACTGCTGGGTGTGACCCCTATAATTACTGACATAGGGCCAGAGAGAAGTAACAGGGTTCTTGTTCGGGGCCGGAGCGGCCAGCCCAGCGGGGGGGGCGTTTGCCTTGCACGCTGCCAACCCGGGTTCGATCCCTGGCATCCCATAGGGTCCCCCGAGCACTGCCAGGAGTGATTCCTGAGCGAAGAGCCAGGTGTGACCCCCAAAAAAAAAAACAAAAAAACAGGGTTCTTGTTCTTGATGAACCTAATCCCTAGCTCTTAGAGGAGGTTTCCTGACCGGCACCGGGGTGACGCCTGAGCTCTGAAGAGCAGGAGTAGCCCCGGAACACCGCCAGGTATGAACCCAAACAACAAGCAAAACAAACTAGGAAAAAAAAAGGAAGTAAGCACTGGGCTTGGAGAGTGGGCAAGGCGGGCGGGGCGCTGGCCTGGCACAGCCCACCCCTGGTGACACGGTCTCCACCTCCAGAGGTCACAGGCTTAGGCGGGAGCACTGAGAGGCAGAGGGAGCTGGAGGGCAAAGGGCAGAGGTTAAGGGTCGCCCTCAAGTTGCAAGGCAGCTGGGCTGCAGCGCATATGACCCCAACGCCCCAAATGTAAGAGAAAGTCGTGGTCAGTTCGGACCCTGCCTGTCCATCAGGCGCGCAGGCCCCGGCACAGCCGCCTCCGCAGTGTCCAGGGCTGCCAAGAGGGGCTGCGGCCCCCTAGCCCAGGACGGCCTGCTCGGACCCTCCAGTCCAGGCGGAAGAGCGAGAACACGGCCAGGGCCCGGCGGAAGGGCAGAACGTGGGGCCTGGAGGCCGGACAGCGGACGGGGCGCAGGGGACGTCTGGCTGCTCCCGAGGCCCGTCAGTCCACTGGGACCGGCGCCACCGGGGCCCATCTGGGGGTCCGGGACCGAACCGGCCTCGCCCTGCGAGAGGCAAACGCTGTCCCCGCTCGCACGGCCCCGCCGTGCCGGCGCTGTCCTCCTGGGGCGGGGCGACAAGCTGACCGCTGCTGGCCTCAGTTTCCCCACCCGGACCCGCGCGGGGAACGCAGCGCCCGCGGCGCAGGCTCGGTGGGTCGCGCCAGGCAGAACCGGGATAACGCAAACTCGCCGCCTCCAGGAAGGGCCCCAGGCGACTCCGCTCCCGGCCGCCCCCCCCCACCCCCAAACTACCCCAGAGCCGAAATCAGCCCCCGGCCCTTGCCCCGCGACCCTCCCACTCCGCAGCCCCGCCCCCAGCCGCCCCCAGCAGCCCTTCGGTTTCGCATCTCCGCTGGTTTGCGCACCACCGCCCAGCCGCCGGCCCCTCCCACGACGCCCCAGGCCCCTCGCACGGCGGCTTCACCTCTCGGTGTTGTTGACGATCACTCCGCCGCCCTCCGGAGTGGTTCTTGTTGAGCGCCATAGTCCTGGAGCGGGGTCCCGAGACTCGCCACGCAGTGCGCCTGCGCGCCTCTTGGGCCCGCCCCCACGGCGTCGTTCGTCTCGGAGTTAGCCAATCACAAGTCTGGATCCGAGGCTTGTTCAACCACGTGATCGTAGGCGTCACAGAGTGCGTTTCCTCTTTCCCTGGCTCCAGTTTCGCCTGCGTCACAAACAAGCTTAGGACTACAACTCCCAGAAGGCAATGCGCCCGCCGCCCGCCGCGCTCCCGGCTCCAGCCTGCGCGAGCCCTCTGGGACTTGTAGTCCCCACCCGATGGGCCTGCCTGAGTCCACTGATTGCATAAGTAATGGACCAGCGCCCTTTACCCCGCCCCGGCCCCCCTGGTCCCCAGAGGCACCGGAATAAACACTCGTTAGCTCGCGGGCCCCCGGGGCTCTGGGTCTTAGAGCTCCCGGAACTCTAGCGCGCAGGTCCTTGCTCAGGGCTCGCTTCGGGTTGGCCGCGGCCGGGGCCAGGCGCGGTCAGGACGTGTGTGGGGCTGAAACACAGAAAGACCGACCCGCCACCGCTTCGTGTAGTCAGTCTACACCCCGAACCGGGGTCCCAGAGCTCCGTGTGCGTGTGGGGCAGCCGGCCCGGTCTCCCCAGCCGGCCCGAGTGGTCCGGAGCCCCCCGCCTCCCCCGTGCGGCCTCGCGGAGGCGCTGCAGCGTCCAGGCGGCGCCCGGGCCGGACTTGGCCACCGGCTGGCAACGGGCTGACTCGCTTGGCGTGACGGCCACCCGCCTCCGGGAGCGTCTTTAGAGGACGGGTGTGGGTGGGGCCGGGGGGGGGGTGTCTGGCTCCCCCTCTTGCGACATGACTCAGACTTGGACCTAAGCAGTCAGCTGAGTTCCGGCTCGTGGTGGCCAACTTCGAGAATCACCAACTTAATCCACTTTTTTTTAATGGAGCCACACCCGGGGTTGCTCAGGGCCTTTATTTGGCTTTTTTGGTCCTGGCCCTACACTCGGGCACTCAGGAATCACTCCTGGTGGTGCTGGGGGACCACCCGGGTGCGGGGAATCGAACCCAGGACGGTCGCACAGTGGGGGCCTGTTTCTGACGTGGGAAGGCGGTTGCTTCCAGGGGTGCTTCGCTGAGCCCACTGAGTTACCTCCTTGGGTGACAGTCGCTGGGTGCCAGGACTAAGCACCGCCCGCCAAGGGGCTCAGGCAGCTCATACCTGTCCTGGCATCTTGAGCAAACCGAGTTGGAACTTGGCGGACTCCGCCTGGGCGTGAGGAAAGGGCCTGGGGCTGGAGGACCGGCGCGGACAAGGCAAGCTGCCGGGAATGAAGCGAGACTGCGGGTCGCCAGGTCCCAAAGAAGTGGGCGCGGAGCTGGGGTAAACTCACGTCCCTTTGCTTAAACGGCAGGAGATGGGCTGGAGCCAGGCTGCGAAGGGGAGGCCTTGCTTCCCAGACGCTCACGGCTCAAGCCCTGGCATCACCAGGGTGCCCTGAGCCTGCCGGGAATAAGTCCTGCGTATCACCAGGTGGGCTGAGCGGCGGAGGCTGCCTTTTACGGTTGTACATTGTCCCTCACAGAACTCCTGCAGGGACCCACGTAAGCTGTGAGCTGCAGTTCAGCCCCCAAACCAAAGTGATCATCAACAGAAATGACACTAGGGGGATTGAATGGGATGCCAGGGATCAAACCCAGGTCAGTCATGTGCAAGACAAGTGCCTACCTGCTGTACTGCTGCTCGGGCCCCTCAAAGCGCATATTTTATTTATTTAAATTTTTTGGGGGCCTGAGCGATAGCCCAGCGGGTAGGGTGTTTGCCTTGCACACGGCTGGCCTATGCCGGCTCAGGTTCCATCCCCAGCATCCCATATGGTCCCCGAGCACTGCCAGGAGTAATTCCTGAGTGCAGAGCCAGGAGTAGCCCCTGAGCATCGCTGGAGTGTGACCCAAAAAAGCAAAAAAAAAAAATTTTTTTTTTTTTTTGCTTGTTGGGTCACCGCTGGTGACGCCCAGCGGTTACTCCTAGCTCTGCGCTCAGGAATTACTCCTGGAAGAGCTCAGAGGACCCGATGGGATGCCCGGGATCAAGACAAACGCCTTCCCGCTGCTATCGCCTCCATCCCGTTTAGCTGTTGTCTATCCTTTGGTTTATTGGGTTTGGGGATGTACGAGGTGCTCAGCGGTTCCCAGATCTGTGCCAGGGTCATCCCAGCAGTGCTCAGCTGATCACAGCCCCGAGGATGGAATTGGGACCCTGCTCGCCGTCAGCCCAGCACCCGCCTCCTGCCTCTGCTGTGCACTGGAAATATCCATAACAAATGTCAACAAGAAAATGCACCCAAGGGCGTTTGCCTTGCACGCTGCAGGCCCATGCCGGCATGGGTTCGATCCCGGCATCCTATATGGTCCCCTGAGCAACGCCAGGAGTAATTCCTGAGTGCAGAGTCAGGAGTAACCCCTAAGCATCGCCGGCTGTGACCCAAAAAAAAAAAAAAAAAAAAAAAAAGAAAATGCACCCAGCCAGGAGTCATCCCTGAGCACAGAGCCAGGAGCGAGCCCTGAGCACTGGGATGTGGCCCCAAACAAAACACTGAAGCGGAGCCCAGCCCCCTCCCCTCGCCCTTCCTGGGGTGGATGATGATGAGGACACGCAGGGTGGGGTGGGGTCAGATGCCCTTCCGGTGGGGGCTGCTCAAGAACCAAATCTGTCACTTGCACCCGTGGCCAAGGCCCCACGGAGGCCTCTGGCCGGAAGCCTGTCGGCTGGAGGAGATAAGAGCCAGCAGTACCGGCCGCTTCCCTGGGTCTGTACAAACATGGGTTACATGAGCGGGGTGCAAGCACCACCCTCGGGCGTGTGTATGTATACGTGTGTATGTGTGTGTACGTGTGTATGTGTGTAATGCGTGTGTATGTGTGTGCGTGTGTATGTGTGTGTGCGGGCGGGGGCTGGGGTTCGCTTCCGACTCGCTCCCAGGCCCAGTGTAGCCCGACTGCCGTGAGCACTGCCTGCTTCAGAGACCCTCACTGCTGGCCGTTCCCTGGCTCTGTGCTCGGGCATCACTCCTGGCGGGCTCAGAGGTGGTGCCAGGGACGGAACCCAGGGACAGAATCTGGGCCTGCTGCTTGCAAGGCAAGTGTCTTTCCTGCTTTATTATTATTTTTTTTCTTTTCCTTTTTTTTGCTTTTGGGTCACACCCGGCAATGCTCAGGGCTTACTCCTGGCTCTGCACTCAGGAATTATACCTGGCGGTGCTCGGGGGACCATATGGGATGCCGGGATCCAATCTGGGTCAGCTAATTGCAAGGCAAACACCCTCCCTGCTGTGCTGTTGCTCCGGCTCCAAGAGTCTCAGCTCTCTGTGCCCGGCAACCGTCTCAATTTTGGACCATGGTTCTGTGTTGTCTGTTACCGGCGTCCAGCCCTGGTTGGTCGAGGCCTTATTGTGGCGGGTCCTTCCTTGGCGCTCCGGGCCACGAGCGCAGCGTCAGGACCGTCTCCTTCCTGGAGACTTTCTGCTGCTCTGCTTCCCGAGGGTTTGCGGCTCAAACCCCACTGAGAAAACTGGTGGTGGATTCCAAGGTCGTCGGCTCCTCCTACCCCACCAGCCTTCTTGCAGGAACGGTTGGTCACCCCAGATAGTCAGAACAAGCCTTCATGCCCTCAGAAGCCTATCTAAAAACAGCTGAAGCAGTTTCTTCTCCAGGAGATTAAATCACGTCAGCTAAGAAACAAAAATAAATTCCCCAGGGCTGGAGAGACAGTACAGCAGGTAGGGAGTAATTCCTGAGTGCAGAGCCAGGAGTAACCCCTGAGCATCGCTGGGTGGACCCAAAAAAAAAAAAAAAAAGAGCCAGGAGTAACCCCAAGCATCGTAGGGTGTAACCCAAAAAAAATTTGGGGCGGAGGGCCCAGCGGGGGCGTTGCCCGCGGCCAGCCGCTGGCCTGGGTTCGATCCCCGGCATCCCATAGGTCCCCCAGCACTGCCAGGAGAACCCTGAGGCAGAGCCAGGGACCCTGAGCATTGCTGGGTGTGACCCCAAAAGCAAAAAAAAAAAAAAAAAAAAATTTTTGAAAGAGGGGCTGGAGCAATAGCACAGTGGGGAGGGCATTTGCCTTGCACACAGCCGACCTGGGTTCGATCCCTGGCATCTCATGTGGTCCCCTGGGCACTGCCAGGAGTAAATCTTTTTTTTTTTCCTTTTTGGGGTCACACCCAGCAATGCTCAGGGGTCACTCCTGGCTCTGCACTCAGGAATTACTCCTGGCGGTGCTCGGGGGACCATATGGGATGCCGGGAATTAAACCCAGGCCGGCAGAGGCTGGCGCGTGCAAGGCAAACGCCCCCGCTGGGCTATCGCCCCGGCCCCCAGGAGTAAATCTTGAGTGCAGAGCCAGGAGTAGCCATGAGCATCGCTGGATGTGACCGTAAAAACAAGCCAAAGAGCAAACTGACCAGAGTTGCCGCCAGAGCAGATTGACCTCTAGACTCCCCCCCCCCCCCCCCCCCCCACCCCTGCTTAGCAGCCCCAGGGAGCGGGCGTAGCTCTCCAGGGCTCTCTGAATACCAGGATCAGGGGCCAGCACAGAGCTAAGCCCAGGGGTCAGGAATGGCCGGGCCGGCTGGGGAGCAGGTGAGAGGCCCTGGGTTCAGTCCTCGGCCTGAGCACTGCTGTGGGAGTCCCGTCAGCACACACCAACCGAAGGAGGAATTATTAGGGCGAGCCTGAGGGAAGAGTCCTAATACCCTCCTGGGTCTGGGCCTGGCGTCTCAGTGGGCTCTGCAGGGGTGGGGGCCGGCAAAAGGCAGTCAGGCTGCCCAGGGCCCAGCTGCAGCGCTCCCGCGCCCCCTACAGGCAAGGCATGGCGGGGAGCCAGGAGCCGAGGGGAACGTGGCAACACCTTCCTCCCCGGTGCTGGGTGGCGCAGAGCAACAGTCCAGCAGGTGAGGGGGTTTGCCTGGCACGCAACAGACCCGGGTTCGATCCCGCCTCCCATAGGGTCCCATGAGCACCGCCAGGAGCAACCCCTGAGCCTTGCCAAATGTGAAAGCAAAAAGTCAAAAAACCAAACAAGGTACTGGGGGTCCTTTTGTGTCCCATGCGGCCCCCTCCAGCTCCTGGGCTGGAATCCGGACTCCTACCAAACCCTTCAGAACGTGAAGGAACTGGGTGGCTGCGGAAGCAGCTGCTGCAGATGAGGTTGTTCCCGGCCTAACCCCGCGGGGAGAGTGTGGGAGGTACCATCGCTCCGGCCTCCATCACCTTTGATTATCACATGGCACTTTCCCAGGACTCGCCCGATGTCCCTGGGTCTCTGAGCTGCGGATGTCAGTGAAGGAGGGAGGGCAGCTGGTCTCGGGGAGGGGTTTCCTGCCCCCCGCGGCTGGTTCTCCGGGGTGGCAGAAGGCCCCCTTGAACCTGCTCCTTTCCAAACCCATCTCGCTCCAAAGATTAATCTCTTTCCCTTGCTCAAGGCTCTCTGACTCCCGACCCCCACACAGGGGCCACAGCTCAGAGGGAAGGTCTGATTCCCTCCTCCACACTGCTGGCTCTTAGGAGCATAGCTCAGAACCCGAAGAGCATTTCCAGAATAAGGGTGCTCAGGGACTCATTCTAGCTTACTCCGGGCTGGGCTGAGCGTGTTGGTGCTTCCTGAGCCCCCACCCCCCCAGCTTTCTGCCCTTTCTCCTCCAGCTGGGCTGTCCTGGCACTCCGGGAGGAAGGGAGTGGGAGGTGGGGCCCAGGCCAGGCAAACCTGACAACCCAAAGCTGCTTTCCTCCTCGGCACAAAGACGCCTCCCGGGCCAGCTGCCAACTTGTCCCCCACCCCCGGGCTGCCCCGCCAAGCCCTGGGGTCCAGCCTCACCCTGTGCCCAGGAAGGGAGCAAAGGCCGGGCGTCAGCCAGACCTGCTCAGGCCTCGGAGGCGGGGAGCAAGAGGAAGGGCTGGGGGGCTAGTCCACCGCGCGCCTTGTCCCCCGTCGGTTCTCAGCTCACTTTCCCACACAAAGCTCCAGTGGAGCCTGGCCTCGTGCCCAGCCCAGGAGCCGGATCCGGTCACAGGCGCCCCCTCACCCCACAGTCTCCAGCGTTGTCTGGGCCTGGGGAGCAGTGGGAGGGCTGGGAGCCCCCCCGAAACCACACTCAGCCGAGCAGTGGGAGCTGGGGGTGTACAGAGTGAATGAGCATGCGGGAGTGTGGATTGGGTGTACCGTGTGAGTTGTACGTGCACATGTATGTGACTGTAGGTGAGTGGTGCCGTGGGAGAGCGTGTGCATGGGACATTCCTGGAGGTCCAGGAATAGAACCGGGTGGCCACATGCCAGGCAGGCGCCTACTCTGCACTATTGCTCGCCCGAAAGGGTCCGTTTCCTTTACCGCCCGCGCACGCGCACACGGCCCCTGGCAGAGCCACACGTTCTGTCATGTTCCTCTGGCCCAGAGTCACAACGCCGGCGCGGAGGGAGGTGGAGAACACGCTCACGCAGCCCCTCTCGCTGTGCTGGTCAGCAGTGACCCCGGGAGCCAGTGCCCGCTCCGAGCCTTGAAGCCGAACCCCTGGACTTCGGGGTTGGGTGCAGTCTCGCATGGAAGGTTCTGGAAGCTGGCGATGGTGCTGCCAGTGTGTGCTGAAGGCTGACAAGTCGGACCTGACTTCCTGCCAGGAAGCCCAGCCCAGCCGAGCCCTGAGCCCTGAGCAGTGACAGGCGTGTGTGTGTGTGTGTGTGTGTGTGTGTGTGTGTGTGCGCGCGTGCATGCACGCGTGTGCTGGGCAGGGGATCCCCAGCTTCTCTGCCTGGAGAGAGCGTGGGAAGGCGAGACAACGGGAAAGGAGGTGCTGCCAGGTGGGTGAGGGGGCTCTGGCACCCGGTGGGTCAGCAAGGAGAGAAGCCACCGGGCTTGGCGGGGCTCCTAGGGACTGTGGGAAAACAGAGCCCCCGGCAGATACCCCGCCGGAAAAACAACATCCCGGGCTGCTGGGCAACAGGCTCCTGAGAAGGGGCTATTTTTAGCCCGAGGCGTCCAGGGCCCACTTGTATGGCCTCCCTGTCTGACTGCACAACCCGGCATTGTCCAGGCCAACCTTGGCCCCAGGCTGCTCCTCCCCCATAGACGGGGGTGCGGCCTCTCTCTGGAGTGCCTCCGACCCTGAAGGCTGGGAGGAGGCCCAGTCTGGAAGCTGGCGGCAGCGGCCCTCCTGTGTGCATCCTGGCTGAAGGCTCTGGGGCCTGGGCCTCCTGGCTGGGGAGACGCCAGAGGCCTCCCCAGGACGGAGATGACCATTGTTTCAGGCCAGTCTTTGGCCTGGGGTGGGACACAGCCGGGTCTCTGGGCTGAGGACTATGAGCAGCATGCCGAGCCAGGCAGGACCTGCGGGAGCACGTGCACTGTTTAGGGGCACCCAAGGCGGGCCCCAAGGTGACTGTACCATTGGGAATGGGGTCTGAGCCATAGCACAGAGGGGACGGTGTCTGACCTGCACCATCCTGGTTGGATCCCTGACACCCGGAGGGTCCCCAAGCCCAGAAGGATGAGTGCAGAGCCAGGAGTCAATCACTGGGTGTGGCACAAACCCAGACAAACAATAACTAAAATAACCAGTGAGGAGCCTGGGAGAGAATACAGAAGTGAAGCGTTCGGGGTGAGTCCCAGGTGCTGCGTAATGTTCCCTGAGCACTCCCTGGAGTGACCCCGAGCACAGGGCAGGACTCAGCCCTGAGCACTCCCTGGAGTGACCCCGAGCACAGAGGCAGGACTCAGCCCTGAGCACTCCCCTGGAGTGACCCGAGCGCAGGGGCAGGACTCAGCCCTGAGCACTCCCTGGAGTGATCCACGAGCGCAGGGGGCAGGACTCAGCCCTGAGCACTCCCTGGGGTGACCCGAGTGCAGGGGCAGGACTCAGCCCTGAGCACTCCCTGGAGTGACCCCAGCACAGGGG
The DNA here is from genome assembly GCA_021461705.1 of Cryptotis parvus. Classification (NCBI taxonomy): domain Eukaryota; kingdom Metazoa; phylum Chordata; class Mammalia; order Eulipotyphla; family Soricidae; genus Cryptotis; species Cryptotis parvus. The sequence continues at coordinate 49,301 of JAJIBD010010639.1, forward strand.
CAGGACTCAGCCCCTGAGCACTCCTGGGGTGACCCCGAGCGCAGGGCAGGACTCAGCCCTGAGCACTCCCTGGAGTGACCCGAGCACATGGGCAGGACTCAGCCCTGAGCACTCCCCTGGGGTGACCCCGAGCGCAGAGGCAGGACTCAGCCCTGAGCACCTCCTGGAGTGACCCCGAGCGCAGGGGCAGGACTCAACCCTGAGCACTCCCTGGGGTGACCCCGAGCGCAGGGGCAGGACTCAGCCCTGAGCACCTCCTGGAGTGACCCGAGCGCAGGGGGCAGGACTCAGCCCTGAGCACCTCCTGGAGTGACCCCGAGCGCAGGGGCAGGACTCAGCCCTGAGCACTCCCTGGAGTGACCCCAAGCACAGGGGCAGGACTCAGCCCTGGGCACTCCCTGGAGTGATCCGAGCACATGGGCAGGACTCAGCCCTGAGCACTCCTCTGGAGTGATCCCGAGCGCAGGGGCAGGACTCAGCCCTGAGCACTCCCTGGAGTGACCCTGAGCACAGGGGCAGGACTCAGCCCTGAGCACTCCTGGAGTGACCCCGAGCACAGGGGCAGGACTCAGCCCTGAGCACTCCCTGGGGTGACCCGAGCACAGGGGCAGGACTCAGCCCTGAGCACTCCCTGGAGTGACCCCGAGCGCAGGGGCAGGACTCAGCCCTGAGCACTCCCTGGGGTGACCCGAGCGCAGAGGCAGGTACTCAGCCCTGAGCACTCCCTGGAGTGATCCATGAGCACAGGGGCAGGACTCAGCCCTGAGCACTCCCTGGAGTGACCCCAGCACAGAGGCAGGACTCAGCCCTGAGCACTCCTTGAGTGACCCGAGCACAGGGGCAGGACTCAGCCCTAAGCACTCCCTGGAGTGATCCGAGCGCAGAGGCAGGACTCAGCCCTGAGCACTCCCTGGAGTGATCCGAGCACAGGGGCAGGACTCAGCCCTGAGCACTCCCTGAGTGACCCCCGAGCACAGAGGCAGGACTCAGCCCTGAGCACTCCCTGGAGTGATCCATAAGCACAGGGGCAGGACTCAGCCCTGAGCACTCCTTGAGTGACCCGAGCACAGAGGCAGGACTCAGCCCTGAGCACTCCCTGGGGTGACCCCGAGCGCAGGGGCAGGACTCAGCCCTGAGCACCTCCTGGAGTGACCCCGAGCACAGGGGCAGGACTCAGCCCTGAGCACTCCCTGGAGTGATCCATGAGCACAGGGGCAGGACTCACACCTGAGCACTCCTGGAGTGACCCCGAGCACAGGGGCAGGACTCAGCCCTGAGCACCTCCCTGGAGTGACCCGAGCACAGGGGCAGGACTCAGCCCTGAGCACTCCCTGGGTGACCCATGAGCGCAGGGACAGGACTCAGCCCTGAGCACTCCCTGGAGTGATCCCGAGCGCAGGGGCAGGACTCAGCCCTGAGCACTCCCTGGGTGACCCCCGCGCAGGGGCAGGACTCAGCCCTGAGCACTCCCTGGAGTGATCCCGAGCGCAGGGGCAGGACTCAGCTCTGAGCACTCCCTGGGGTGACCCCGAGCGCAGGGGCAGGACTCAGCCCTGAGCACTCCCTGGAGTGACCCGAGCGCAGGGGCAGGACTCAGCCCTGAGCACTCCCTGGAGAGACCCCGAGCGCAGGGGCAGGACTCAGCCCTGAGCACTCCCTGGAGTGATCCCTGAGCACAGGGCAGGACTCAGCCCTGAGCACTCCCTGGAGTGACCCTGAGCGCAGGGGCAGGACTCAGCCCTGAGCACTCCCTGGGTGACCCGAGCGCAGGGGCAGGACTCAGCCCTGAGCACTCCTGGGAGTGACCCCGAGCGCAGGGGCAGGACTCAGCCCTGAGCACTCCCTGGAGTGACCCTGAGCGCAGGGCAGGACTCAGCCCTGAGCACTCCCTGGAGTGACCCGAGCGCAGGGGCAGGACTCAGCCCTGAGCACTCCCTGGAGTGACCCGAGCGCAGGGGCAGGACTCAGCTCTGAGCACTCCCTGG
>JAJIBD010010640.1:0-34780 GCA_021461705.1 Cryptotis parvus
ATATTTATATTTATATATTATATATTATATATTATATATTATATATAAAGATACTTATATTGAAAGTGGCACATTTTTACTGTGTCATACGGCAAGACTGTTCAGTGATTTCAGTGTATAGGGAAAAGTAGGAATTCCTTGGGGTGGAGCGGCTTACTATACTTTTACCATCTTAACTGATGCTGAATGTTCCGTGAAACATCTTAGCTCAAAAAATATTTTCTTGATATCCTAAAAAGAAATTTTCCTAGTGCATAATCAAAGTTACCAAGAGGCAGTATACTCTGCCAAACCCTGACTGCTTCTGGAAAAATGGTAAGTAAGGAGCTTTGCCCCTCCTTTGATATATCACATCTTCTGTGTTCATAATCTCATTAATTAGTCACATAATGTACATTGATCAATCTTGTAAGTGATTTTGGTTAACTTGCAAGATGAGATATTTAGAGATTTCAGAGGAAAGCTAACATTATCAGTAACTAGTGAATGTTTACTGATGAACTTCATGTTCTATGTCATGGAGTCAAAGAGATAATAGTATTAAAATTATGGAATACTATGCAGCTGTCAGAAAAGATGAAATTATGAAATTTACCTGCAAATGGATGGACATGGAGACTATCATGCTGAGTGAAATTAGTCAGAAGGAAAAGGACAGATATAGAATGACTGCATTCATTAACAGGATATAAATAGATACCAGTGTTTTACTAAATGTGTGAAATGGTAATGACAGATTAAAACTCACCATTGAATATACACAAAGAGACTTAAGTTTTAAACTCTAAATATCTGCAGGGCTAGCCACAATGTGCAAAAGAAGAGGGAGAGTGATGCAGAGACAGAGAGAGAGACAGAGAGAGAAAGAGAGGATACTGGGGTACCTGCTATTGAGGCAGCCTGGGGGTGGGCAGGAGGGGGGGGGAGTACATTGGTGGTGGAAATGGGGCAATGGTGGAGGGATGGGTGCTGGTATACTGTATTACCAAGAACCAATTATGAACACCTTTGTAATTGTATGTCTCATGGTGGTATAATAAAAAATTTTTTAAAATTATTGGCTGATATTCTTCTCTTTGGAGTGAAGAAAGTTTAATGAAAATGCTTTCATTGTGATATTTTGCTGATAACCTAATGTTCTGTTGATAAGATTTAGAGAGTACAGATCAATTGAGACCCAACAATTTATGTCAAGCATACATACAACATGAACATCTTCAACCAGATCTTTCTAATATTTGTGTCTTAACTCTCTCATATTGAAGTACGTATTTTATGACACAATGTCATGGAAACCTATTAGTGCATTACCAGTACATCATTTTATATCATTTATTCCACATAGAACTCTTGCTAAATTAGTTTACATAATGTGTCAAAGATCCTGCAGCCATTAATTGTCAGAATCAATCTGTTTGGCACCAAATTCTTTGACTTCGAGGATTTTGCCTCTTTGGTTCTTATCTGCAAAATGAGTTTCTGTATGGATCTCTGAAGAACTGCAGAGACCAGAAGGTCAATTGTTTCCCATTTTGCCATAGCTTCCATGGCAGACTTCACTCTAAAATCCAACTGTGCAAATTTAGAGGTAGATGTCTTCATCTTGAAGCCACCAATGTGGCGTAGAAAAAGATCATTTAGGAAGCCTCAAGTGAGGAAGATGATGGAGAATGAGTTGATCTTCATGTCAGTTACTAAGGTAATATTGGGGAGGTATGTATTGAAAATAGCCTCATACTGGATATGTGTAAAATATCTACTTAGACTCCCCTTTGAAAATCATGCCAAGTGATCTGTCACGACAGCCTCAGTAACTTCCAAATTTCTTTTGTTAATGGCAGATCCAGGTAGATTCTAAAAGACTAAATTGATAAATTCATTCTTAGCTGAGAATGGTTTAAACTACTTCTAAATAAGCTATCTAGTAAAATAGTATAAGCAGATTTGCAGGAAACTGTTTTTGTCCTTTTATGAAATAGTCATGGGTTTGAGGCTCTTCATGTTCCTGGAATGAGTAGAGGCCCTTGGGCTGTACTAGAATGTGAACAGGGACAAATGGAGATGTTACTGGTGCCCGCTCGAGCAAATCAATGAACAATGGGGAAGACAAGTGATACAAGTGAAGTGATGAAATAGTCAAGTAAGATCATGGGAAACAACCATTAATTGTTTTTGTTACTACATTGACTACATCCAATAGTGCCCTAGGACCACCAGGTACTGGAGACCAAACCCCAGAAACTCACACAATGCAAGGTATGTGTTCTGTCACTTAAGCCACATTGCCAACCCCTATCTGAACAAACTCTGAAATTTGAACACATATATGTTGCTCTGGTGTACTATGATTTAATGTACCACTTGTATCACTTGTCTTCCTTTTGTTCATCAATTTGCTTGAGCGGGCACCAGTAACATCTCCATATGGCCTGCCACATGCTAGTGTAGACCAAGGGCATCTGCTCGCTCCAGGAACATGAAGAGCCTCAAACCACTTCCAGGTCATGGAAATGAGGTCTATAATTGTTACTGGTTTTTGTCATATCAAATATGACACGGGTAGTTTGCCAGGCTCTGCTATGCGGGTGGGATACTCTTGTAGTAGACTCTCATCTTGTGCATTTATTGATGAACCGCAACAGGGAGAGATTGACTTTTCTCTTAGGTGGAGCTCTGATGAGCTGTGGAGTCCGGATGTGAAAAATAGTGGCCCTCATGGTGTGGGGGTTCCTCTGGCTTCTTGCGAGGCTCTGCTGGGATAGCAAGCCAGGGCTTGAACCTGCCTTCCCTCCTGGGTGCCTCAGGATTAGCTGGGCACAGGGAGAGCTGGTAGCAGCTCTGCCTCATGTATCTGAGTCCTTTTTTTTTTTAAGTAAAGCAAATTTATTGGAGAACTAAAGGAAGGGAAGGACACAGATAGATAAGGACATATGCTCAAGAAAGCACAAACTTCATACTGGAGAGAGCCAAGAGTACAGACCTCAGGTGGAGCTGTGGTCACCCCCTGCAGATGGAACCTTTGCCTTTGCAGTGTTAGTTCATGGTGCTTTAACATTAGATACAGCTGCGGTCGAATTCAGCTCCTTGATTTTTAGATATAAATTGAAAACATTGGACTAGGACATTAATCTCTATTGATCTTTGTTTTAGGGATATACCAAACATGTTCAGGAATTTCTGGCTTTGTGCTCAGGGCACCAAGCAGTGCCCAAGATTGAACCTAGGCCTTCCCACTTGGAAAGCATGCACTTAGGTCTGGCTATAGTACCTTATTTTAAAAAATAAAAGCCTAAGGCTTAGTGAGGTTGAATCAGTGTTAAAGAGTAAATGCATGCTTAGCATGATTCTGAACTTTTAAAAGATCTGGATAAAACATTTTAACAATACAATCAGAGGTGAAATTAGAAAACAAACCACTCATTAACATGTGAAATACCATGGAACATTAAACACAATATTTAGTACACCTTACCTCTCAAGCTTTTTTTCTAGATGCAGCCTCAGTTCTTTTTAAAGACAAAACTGTAATAGTCAAAATCAAAGCTTCTAGAATTCCAGAAAAGTCTTAAGTGGCATGACATATTTATAAAGAGATAGAGATCCTCCCAGTGGGGGCTAAGGTGCTACTGAACACTGGGACTGAATTGGTTTCCGATTCAGTACTCCCTTCTTAAGACATTCTCTGGTAAACATTTAAAAAAGAATAAGATTTTTGTTTTTTAGAAATGCACATTCCCACCTTGAGAATCTACCTATAAATATTTCCCTACTTTAAGTTCTCTCATATGGATAGGAGGAGCCTTTGGGCCTCACTTCAGTGAAGTGTGGGCTTTTATGCAAGAACTCGTTGCTGCTCTTATGACTCTGATGTTCTGAAAGGAAAAATGAGAAACTGGCAGTTTAGTTTAATATCTGTAGGTCCCATGCATATCATAGAGTAATAAAGGAGAGCGGAGCGGTGCTCATTTGGTGACCTTTCTACTGAAAACAGATGAGACCAGGCTAACAGAAGAGCCTAGAGATCATAAGACATTAAAATGCACATATAAAAATTACTGTCTTAAAGGGTCATGCTCATTTTATCTTACGTAGAAAAAAAATTATATAATTTTGATATCTGGTTCTTTTTTCCATGTAAGAGATGAAATTTGGTTCATATAAATTAATGGCAAACCTTGGGGCTTTGGAGAAGGGTTCAATGTGCTAAAACTGGGAGTAGCCACTGGCTTGACTTTTGAGCAAATGCTTCAGTTGTGGAAACCCTTAACATCCTCCTGTGTAAAATGAGACTAACAAAGTCCTCACTTCTTAGAGTTGCTGTGAAGATTATCCAGGATAACAACTGCCAGCTTCCTGGTCTAGTGGACTACTGAGTCAATGGGAATTTGTTGCTTTATTTTTTTATATAGATATCCAAATATTTTTTAGTTCCTCAACACAAAATTAACTGATTATGTAATTAATATAAATAATAAATACAAAGCTATAAAATATATGGTCATGTGGATTTCCTGGTTATCATTGAAAATAAGACAATTATTCATGTGTTCTTTGAACAAATATTTGTGTTTTTAAATATTTTGAAGTTATTTTGGAGTTTTAAATATTTTGAAATTATTTTGAAGAACTTCAAATATTTGAGTTCTATATATATAGAACTTCAAATAAAGTTCTATAGGCTTATTAAACAATGGCTTTATAAAATTAGTTGTCATTGAGGAGTAAGTGTAGAATATTATTTTTATAATATAAATAATATAATTATATGCAATAATATACATATTAATGCAATCTATATGAATTGGTTTGTAACACTACAGCGTTCCTGCTCTCAGAGCAATTGTCACAGTGACTTGTTAATCATTGAGCTCTGTTACAACAGACATGAATGATTATCATTTGTGTGTGCTGTGTGGGGTTGTGAGGGAGATGAGAGTTAAATGCTTCTCAGATCCAGTATGAATCAGATACCAACAGAGATAAGATAAAACTAAGAGATATTTCAAGCAATAATTGAAGAAAATACTTTTCGTAGATATGTCAGATGCTACTTATGTCAGATACCAACAGAGATAAGATAAAAATAAGAGATATTTCAAGCAATAATTGAAGAAAATACTTTTCGTAGATATGTCAGATGCTACTTACTTTTCTAGTGATACCTCTCCTCAGCAGTAGCTACTTATTTAAATCAGTGTATTGTCTGATAATCAGTTTTTATTCCTCCTTTTGCATTGAAGTGTGAAGAACAGTGATGAAGGTAATGAGAAAAGTTCAGGGGTATTCAAGCATCCCATGTAGCAAACTGTAATATTTTCTTCCCTAATTTTTGGCTTGCCATACATCTGAAAATTCTCCCACAGTGAGATTTTCTGCCCATCAATTTCAAACAAACTCTTTCTCTGATGGGAAATTCAAAGGCAAGAACACTCCCTCTATACTGTACTATATCTATTTGGTCGTGTATCTGCCTCTTTGGAAGAAATTCCAATATCCTTCAGAATAATCACTATATCTTACTCATCTTCAAGTCCTCACAACCCAGAAAAGCATGTGGCATGTAGTAGGTTAATTTAAAAAAAATTGTTGTTAAAGAAAGGAAATGTCTGGGCGAAACACATACTTAGATTTGAAGTCTTGCTCTGTTGCTTAAAACTTATATCATCTAGGAAAGGTTACTTAATTTTCTGTATTTCTGCTAATTTCTCCTTGTTATAGGGAATGCAGATGTCTACATGTCATAAGGTTAGTATATAAATCACTTGTAATAAAATTAAAAGATCAGTATAGGACATTTTATTTTTACGCTTTGATTAGCACCCAGTCCTGTACTTCTGATACAATGGTTCTGCCACAGGCTACTTTAGCTTCTAAGTGACACTCTTGTCTGATAATAGTCACACTTCCTTTCTGCTAAGAAAATACATTTTTCACCTGAGTTTCATAAGAGACATTTCTCTTTCAAACAGTGCCAGGCATTTTTGAACATTTAAACACCAGAATATAGCAAAGGTTTCCAGACAGACATGACAGGATCATCTCCATGTTCCCCTTCCTCAAAGTCAGAAGCGGAGGCATCTGGAGGGCCATGTGCTAATCTTGGCACAGACCCCTAAAAAGAACCAAAGGATCTGGAAAGACTCCATGAAAGCTGCTTATCCATAATGGCAGAGCTGAGGAAAATCCTGGTGTATAAAATTAGCAGTGGTACGGCAATTAAAGAAAACATTGTTTGTTACCACATGTGATCTAAAATATAAACAGGTTCAAAACGGGTTTGGAAACCTAAGTTATAGATAGATATTGGGCTGCTAAAGTAAGAAAGTAGAAATTTGAGTAAATGAATTTGCTCATGAAGCCTACTTGCTCCTTGCTCTCTTGTCTTACAGGTAAGCTTCTTTATCTGAGCTTAGGCTTGAGTGGAGGCGGAAGCTAGAGTCTATGGCCCCTTGTTTTTAGTACCAAATAGTTCAAGATCTGGGTTTCTTTTTCTGTTTTTTAACTGATTTGGTGTTTGTTGCCAATATTAGAGATAGCTCAAGCTTAAATATAAGGTGTTTGAAGTGTCATTCTACCAATACAGAGAATTTTTGACAAATATTGAATATCAAATTTGATTTGCATTGAAAAAGTTTTGAATTTAAAAAAGTTTTCTTCCCATTCTAATTTTTCCTTTCAGTCTTATTGACTTATAATTGGTATTGAGCTTTATATAAGTTTGTGTATAATATGAGAATTTGACTTATGTATTATGAAATGATATAGCTAATTACTGAATATGCATCATATCATATAGATATAAAACATAGAAGGAAGGTTTATTCCCAACTTGAGATGATAAATTTTAGAATCTACTATCAACTTGGAAATACATAGGAGTGTTAACTATAGTAATGGTGTTATACAACATATACCTAATATTTATTCATCTTATAACTGGAATTTTGTACATTAAGCCATCTTTGTTCAGTTGCCTCACTACACTGGTGCTAAAATATTCTTAATGTGTATATGAATCACAATCTGTTTTCCCTTTATCGTAAAGACCTGCAGCAAGTACTTCCAGATCCATTGGTTTCTATGTCTCTAACATCTCATAACATAAGACCCTGTATGGTAGGCTAGATGTAATACAGGGGAGTTTAGAAAAGATAAATAATGCCGCATGGCAGAAATAACTTGGATTTTTTAGAGTGCAGTGGACCTGGATTCTGATCCAGCCTCTGCCATTTACTGTGTGATGACCTTGGACCTTATTTAACCTTTCTATAGTCTGGAGAGGCGGTATCTTTTCAACATTATGATAAGGATTGAACATAATAAATGTGCCACATTAGTGTTTATTAGATCACATTTTGTGGTAATGTTCACAATTTTTATCATATAAAGTTATAATAAAAAGAATCTGCTAACTTTCACAAAGAAAAAAACAGCCAACCCCATAAAAAAATGGGGAGAAGAAATGACCAGAAGCTTCCAAAAAGAAGAAATTCGAATGGCCAAAAGGCATATGGAAAAGTGCTCTTCATCTTTAATCATCAGGGAGATGCAAATCAAAACAACAATGAGGTACCATCTCACACCACAGAGACTGGCACACATCCAAAACAGCAAGAACAACTGGTGCTGGCGTGGATGTGGGGAAAAAAAAGGACTCTGATCCACTGTTGGTGGGAGTGCCGACTGGTCCAGCCCTTTTGGAAAACAATATGGGCATTCCTCCAAAAACTAGATATTGAGCTCCCATTTGATCCAGCAATAGCATTCCTGGGAATATACCCAGAGACCGAAAAACACATAGCAGAAACACTATCTGTACTTCTTTATTCATCTCTGCGCTATTCACTATAGCTAGAATCTGGAAACAACCTAAATGCCCGAGAACAGAGGACTGGCTAAAGAAACTGTGGTTCATCTACACTATGGAATACTATGCAGCTGTCAGAAAAGACGAGATTATGAAATTTACCTGCAAATGGATGGACATGGAGACTGTCATGCTGAGTGAAATTAGTCAGAAGGGAAAAGGACAGATATAGAATGACTGCATTCATTAATAGGATATAAATAAATACCAGTGTTTTACTAAGTGTGGGAAATGGTAATGGCAGATTAAAACTCACCATTGAATATACACAAAGAGACTTAAGTGATAAACTCTAAATATCTGCAGGGCTAGCCACAATGTATAAAAGAAGAGGGAGAGAGTGATGCAGAGAGAGACAGAGAGAGAAAGAGAGGAAACTGGGGTACCTGCTATTGAGGCAGCCTGGGGGTGGCGGAAGGGGTGGGGTACATTGGTGTTGAAAATGGGGCACTGGTCGAGGGATGGGTGCTGGAATACTGTATTACCAAGAACCAATTATGAACACCTCTGTAATTGTATGTCTCATGGTGATATAATAAAAAATTTTAAAAAAAAGAATCTGCTAAAAAGCACATTTACTATATATAATAGCAGATAGTATAATAGTATATAGTGTAGACATTATAATACCTATAATAGTAAATAGTAGCACGTTGCCAAGTAAATGGATACTTGTTAGTAGGTCTTGGTGTGGCTTATGGAGGGGGAAAGTTCCAACTGTTAAAGACCTACCTTAAATTCTTTCTCAATGTTTGCCAGCACGGCCAACTCATTGCTAAGTTCTAAAGCTGTCATGACTGGATCTTCACTACTCAATGACAGGTAAGCTGGACTTGCTAAACCTTTATAGGCATTAATCCTAGATCTGGAGTGGCTGAAGGAGTCATGCTTCTGTTTCTGGTTGCATTCGCTGCACTTACAGAAATAATCATGAGGGCGTTCAATCCGAGCACCCTTTCTCAGGAGGGTGTGTACAATTTCGTACTCCTGGCAGTGGGAAGCTAGAATAATGGGAGTCACATCATGAGAGAACCGTGTTCCATCTTCATCGTAGGCATAAAAATCATCTTGCTGGAGTTCTGACTGACTGGGGCTGGTTGCTAACCTCTTGCCTTCAGCAAAAGCTGGATGGTTGAGAATTGCTTCCACAATCCGAACATAACCTTTACTAATAGCTAGAAGTAAGGCATCCCCAACACGAGAGAGATTTTCCTTCTAAGCAGAAGTTCTGTGATTTCCAGATGCTCGTTGGCCACTGCCAGCTGCAGGGCGCTTCTGGCCCATATAATCCACACAGTTGACATTGAGTGAGAGGCATTCTTCTAACATCTTCCTCACCACTGGGATGTTGCCATATTCAGCTGCATCTAAAAAGCGCTCCTCTTCAATGGATAGGCTTGTTGAGTGGTCATTAAACATGTACGCTGGCCCTCGGTTCGCCAACCGTCTTCCCTTCTCACGGAGAATCGCCTGCCGCCGGTGAGTCAGTCTGTTGTCGGAGCCCCGGCTGTAAGAAAATAGAAAAATGGTGAACAAATTGTATTAAGAGCAATTTAGTGTGCTAAATGACCTGTCCTTCACTAATGCCATCTTCAAGTATCTCAGATGCTTTCTCATCATTGGTAGGCCAACAGTGATTTAAAATGAAGATATTTTTTATTGGTTAATGGACTCTGAGAACTTCTTTATGAATACCAAGCACTCTGCAGATTTGAGCCTCTAAATTTGAGAGGAAGAATAAAGCAATTCCCCTAATCTCTCTGTGCTATTCACAGAGACTAATATGTACTTTTCAACTACAGATGGTAAAGATATAAAATAAGTCTAGTTACAAGTGGTATATAGAGTGTGAAATAACTTTTTTCAAGTACAGAGAACAGCAGATCCATTCAAGTCAACACATTTATTGGGTCTCCCCTATGCTAGAGTCAGGCACTATAAAAGACCCATGAAAACTAATGATGATAAAGTAGAGTGTTTTGGGCTGTTAGAAATCTTACAGTCTAAGGAGGGAGACGAGAAACAAACATCTTGCCTATTTCTATAATAAATCTGTGTCAAGGGACTCTAACAGCCTCTCAGGGCAAAGTTAATGCAAGATGACTAGGAGTCAGGTGAGAAATTGCCTCGGGAGACTGAGACAGGTCGGGACAGATGACAATCTTGCCAGAGAGGTATCAGCTAAGTGTGACAGCATTGGTTTTATTCACAGGAACAATTAAAGGTTGAATTATGCTGTTTTTTTTTAGAAGTCATTGGAAACATGAGAAAAATGTAATTAAGATTATAAGAAAGACAGTGAACAAGCACTATTGTAGACACTGGACAAAGAGGTGTCCAGCATACACTGTGGGTCTTCAGTGTGTGATAGGAAGGAAAAGTGATTCCTCCTCTGATCAAATTGCTGTAATGGGGATTTGATTCATAACTTTGGTCTCAGAGTCAGTTTTTACTTTTGGGGCCACAAGCAGCGGTGCAAGACTGACTCTCTAGTTCTGTTCAGGGAGATAAATGTAATACTGGGGATTAAACCCAGGTTGGCTGCACTACAACAAGTGCCTCATTCACTGTTCTTTCTCTGTGTCCCCTCTGAGTCTTATTGTCACTTACTAAACACCCAAAGAGCACAAATTCCTGCAGAGTAGGAAAAGGCAGGTTAGGGGAGGGCTTAAAGAGAAAAAAGAGTGTAATTGATGCTAGAAGTTTGATGTTTCTTCTCTTTATAAAAACCCCAAGAACATTTCTCCTCAATGACTATCACAGATTTTCCTGTGCACATACACAACCACCCACACTCCCCATAAACCATCTTTCCCTCCAATGGGAACAGATCTCTCTGCCTTCCAGTAGCACTAGTTACTAATAACACCACAGTACAAGTGTTCTGCACTAGGAAAAGGAATAAAGGAAGAGGAAAACCTGGGATATAGACCAAGAGCCAAACACAAGCAAAGCAAAAGGAACCTGGGGGATTCTGCAGCATATGTTCCTCCAGTCTAGACAGCAGCTGGTATAGATTAGAATCAGGTTCTAATTCCTAGTAGGTATTTGATTAGTATTTGTTAAAAAATTTTGACTGGCTTGGGGCTGGAGCAATAGTATAGCAGGTAGGGAGTTAGCCTTGCATGAGCCTGCCCAGGGCTTGATCCCCATCACCAAATATGGTTCCCTGCACCCACCAGGAGTGATCCCTGTGTATAGCACAAGAGGTAAGCCCTAAACACTAGTGAGTATGTCTCCCAAGACAAAACAACAAAAGAATATTCAATCTTACTTCATAGGATTATTTCTAGGGTCAGATAGAATTTGACATGTAAAGAATGCTTGGGCCGGAGCGATAGCCCAGCGGGTAGGGCGTTTGCCTTGCACGCGCCGGCCTGTGCCGCCCGGTTCGATCCCCCGGCATCCCATATGGTCCCCGAGCACCGCCAGGAGTCATTCCTGAGGGCAGAGCCAGGAGTAACCCCTGAGCATTGCCGGGTGTGACCCAAAAAGAAAAAAAAAAAGAATGCTTAATTTGGGGTTTCATTTTTTATAGCCTTTATCTCCTCGTTTTACATGCCTTTATCTAGCAAGAATGACACTGACTTTATCATTTTTAGTTATTATTTAATTAAAATATCCATAAAAAAGTCAAATACTACAGTGGTAATGTATATAGGTGGTTTTTTGTTTTAAGGAAATAAAAATTATAATTGGTAAACTTGCTCATGATTCAAATTTTTAACCTGGTTTCAAACATTTATTTGTTCACAGAACATATCTAAAGTTACATAGAGGTATAATAAGTCAGAGTTGGTTGTAGTTACTTCCATAACTTTAAAATAATGATGTATTTTAATGTCTATCTTGATAAGCCACTCATCCTAAGGAGATATCAAATTTCCTTTTAAACTGTGCCTGTAGTTTCCATTCTTTTAAAGGACATTTCCATAGAAATTGTATTCTTCAGTTTAAAGCATTGCCTGTCTTATTCTGTTGCCACAAATATTAATCATATGCAGTGACATAAATTTACATAGTTTCATTTCTTAAAAAAGATCGGTGTTATCACCATCTCTTCAGCTCTGTCACCAGAAAAGGAATAGAGAGAATATTTATGGAAGTACATGAGCTTGCTTAAGGTGATAAATATGGCATGCAATAGTGAAGGCAGCCCCTTCCAGGGGGCAGAGAGAGAAAGGAGAAGCGGCTTTTGTGTTGACAGAACAAAGTGCATGCTTTGCAGCCTCTCATTCCTTCCCAATAGTGGTATATAAAAAAAACAAAAAAATGCTCCAACCTTAGTTATTTTGTCACAAAGATTGAATCCTTGACTTTCAAATGCAGTATAAAAAAAACTTTACGTAACAGAAGTTTCCAACTATTTCATAAATGTACTAAATGTTAATAATGCCTCTCTGAAAATAAAAAATTCTAGAGTAAGGTTTGTAGAATTAAACATTAATTGCAAATGTAACCTATAAAAATCATCTACTAGACAGAGAAACTTCAGCTCAAAGTACTATGTCAGTGAAAGAGATATTTTATTCCAGCTAACTGTAAAGGACACACTTGCAAAATTGGCTTTTCTATTTAGAGAAATGTTTATAAATTGTTCCTTATCTATATAGCCATAGTAGGCATAATATTTAGACATTTTAGTGTCTGCATTTTTTAAATTTATCACTATGTTTACAATTCTTAGAAAAGAATGTCCCTACAGCATTCGAATATTGATTAGGCCATGAAAACTGAGTTTTTACGCACCTCATTTTCCTGATTCTTTTTGCTGGCAAAATAGTGCCTGCTGCTCCAGATAGTGAGAGATGGAATGACCCATCTGCACTGAAAATGCCAGCAGCACAAATTAGCTGCTGAGTTCAATGGACTGTATTCTTGAGACCAGAGCATGTGTATTAATTTCCCTCTACTTCCTGCTCAAACATGATGCACTTTCATCAAATGGAACTATGTCTCCACAAATTCAGCCCCATATGAAATAGCTAGCTCAACTAATTTTTCTTTAAAAATCCTTGAAAATATTTTAATCAAAGCATAATTATGCTAAGTAAAAGCTTTAAAAATACAAACGGCATGAACTATTCCAGGAAGCATATAAAAACAGACCATTGGAGTCATCCTGGGAATGAGGAAATTAAGAAATTTCTTACTATGTATTGTATTACATACATAATTTTCCATGGGGGAAATCATATTTTGACATATAAATATTAACAATCAATACAATTAGCAGTTTTTTTTTTTTCTTTTGGGTCACACTCAAGCTCAGGGGTTTCTCCTGGCTCTGAACTCAGGAATCCCCTGGCGGCTCGGGACCATATGGGATCGGGATCAAACCCGGCCGGGCCGGCAAAGCAACGCCTAACCGCTGGCTGTCGCCCGGCCCACAATTAGCAGTTTTGCAGACCACTTTAGGAGTATGGATGTTAAGAGTATTATTTTAATTTTATAAAAATTAGACTATTTTGACTCAGTCTACTTCATCACTGGCCACATGACCTGTGCTTTTGACCCTTCTTCCGAGACTGAAGATCCATAAAATAGCCCTAGAGTGGTGTCCCTTCATTCTGTGAGAGCGAGGGTGTTTGCCTTGATGACCTCTGAATCCTCAGTGCTTCAAAGAAAGGCAAATCAAAACGATTTCATATATAACTGTCATTAAAGGAATAAAGTTTGGAACATACTTTTTTTCCCTTATAAAGCCAACAGATTTCAAAGAATTTACCGTCCTACAAACAAAAATGAACAAAATATGGGTGCTAAAGAGCTACCTCCAATGGCTGGACTGCATGCTTTGTATGTGGGAGACCAGAGTTCCATACATAGGACTTCATGACCTCTGCGCACAGAGCCAGGAGTAACCTTCTCAAGCACTGCCCAGTGCCACTCAAATACACACAAACAAAACATAAAAAATAAAGATTGAACCACCACCGTGTGGTGGTTCTATAATATTTTATGTCTATTTCAAAAAAAAAAAAGCAGAAAGGGAACAATAGGGAGTTAAGGGAATTGAAAGACTTTTTTTCTTTCTTTTTTAATTGAATCTATGTCTGAGATACACAGTTACAAAGCTGTTCATTGGGTTATAGTCATGCAATGTTTCCACACCGTTCTTGACTTTGACCAGTGTACATTTCCCACCACCAATGTCCCAGTTTCCCCCTCCACCACCACTGCCACCCCCACCCCTATGGCAGGTACTTCTCTCTCTCTCTCTCTCTCTCTCTCTCTCTCTCTCTCTCTCTCTCTCTCTCTCTCTCCTGCCCGCAATTATGGTTTGCAATACTGAAAGGTTATCATGTGTGTCCCTTTACCTACTTTCAGCACTCAGTCCTTGCCCTTGTCTAGAGTGATCATTCTGGAGAGACACTTCTTAATGGTATCCTGTGGCTTTCCTTGTGCAGAAGTAGACATTTTCTGAACAGACACCATTGCACTTCTGCCCTCTCTGCCTATCCTTGGCACCACACACAGAGCCTAACCATCATTCTTCACAATGTACTATCAAATATGTCTTAACTAAGACACATTTCTAGAGAGCAGTAATTTCTTTGTATTCCGTTAGCCTCTAATTTCCCCAAAGGCTTCTCATCCCATCCAATACTTTCTGTCTGACACAGCACCACTCCTTCCTCACTCTCCAAAAAACAAGAAGTCTAAACTCTGTGCACTGGGAGCTGGGAGCCAGCACAAGTGGTTGGAAAATGTACTGTTCTTGTTACATGTTCATCATTTGTTCATTAAATGGACTAACTGGAATCTTGTTTATGTGCACTAGAAATTGAAAATGTAAATCAAGTAAATATTGGAACAGTTATGGAAACAACTTTTTTCTCAAACAACTCAATCTGAAATATCATTGTTTATTTTCAGGCCCCTGTTTATGGTTTAATTTATTTGAAATGTTATTTTTTCCTCATTTCAAATGATCTTTGGTAGATGTTTAGTTACATGCATTTATCCTGATAGAGTAGCCTTTGCAATATTAAAATGTATATGTATAATATGAGAAGAATATATCCAATTTCTCATCAAGGGAAGAGGTTTCAACCTTTTGCTGTTATTTTTAATCTTCATCATAACCAGTGTATTATACACCATATTGTTCCATTCCACAAATAACTTCTATGTAAGACAGATCCCAGGTAGGACAAAGACAGCATATTTAAATTGGGTAATCTGAGTAGTTACTTTTTTAAATTTTTTTTTAACATTATGTGACTTAATGATTCTATTGAGGATTTCTCATGCATCCAATTTCAGCACCCTTCACTAGTGCACCGAGCCCCACCCCCTCTCCTAGGGAGTTTAATGGAAAGACTCTAGGAATCTGTGGGCAGGTGTTAGGGAAATCCAACATGGAACTGCCTGGTACTTAATTTAAGACTGTATAGACTTGGATCCAAAAGGGCATAAGGACAGAGAAGTTACCAGAAGCTAAACAGGTTAAGACAAGTGCTTCTGGAGAGGAACAGCTAACCTCCAGCTAATCTTCAAGGAGAGAACCAAGGGAACTGAGATCCTGACCTCCTCTCGCGATACTCCAGAGGATTTCTGGTGGCTGGCTCCCAACCCACAGCCTGGAAACAAAGGTACCTTTTGACACAGCCCATTTGCACTTTACCAACTCTGTCCCCCTCAGTAGAAGATGAAGTGTATAGTTAAAGAGTGATTTGTCTTGATCTCCTTCAGAAATCACTTTATAAAAACATATACACAGAAAATATAAGTATGCTTTTTTTAATGATGAGTCACTGACGCATCATCATTTCTCACCTTCCTCAGCTTATTTTTCTCTTCTTTAAGCTGTATGTCAGGGAAGACACCCACATTCCATTCCAGGCAGTTCATTATCTTTTTAAAAAGAGCCTTTAACTGAGATTTAGCCATCTGCATTCTAAGTTGGTGTTCCTAGTTGAGAACAACACTAGGGGCTGGAGAGACAGTACAGCAGGGAGGGCGCTTTCCTTGCACACGGCTGACCTAGGTTCAAACCCCAGTATCATGTATGGTTCCCTAATCACTGCCAGGAATGATCCCTGAGAATAAAGCCCTGAGAGCCACCCTCCCCCACCACAGAGAGAGAGAGAACAACTCTGATTTTGTGAGAAGGAGGATGATAAAATGTTATAGAAACTCTTAAGAATTACTAAAAGTCTGTGTGCCATACAAGTTGAAGTATCTAACTGCATAGATGTTAGTGTAAAGAAACTCAGAGCAGGTCTGCAGTGTGCTCTCAGCTACCACCATGGGGCTAGAGCCAAAGCTCAGAGTGAGGTCTCATCACTAGGAGCCTAGAATTGTGAGTCCAAATGTACTGAAAGAGCAGGTTGGACAGGGTGGTACTAGTTTAATTCATCTGGAATGGGAAATTGTGGAAAGTCTGTCTTTTACTCAGGGGCTCTGGGTTTTTGATGCCACTATCAAACCTCATTTCTACCATTGGCAACTTAACAGTTTATTTCATTTATCAGTCAGGTACTCAAAACTGGGTTCCGTTGTCGCACTTTGTTTAGTATCAGGGCTTATCCTTAAGGCAGAATATAACTTAGGTAAATCCCTCAGAGCTAAGGATTCCAATTTAGGAGATGTGTTTCAGAACACAGCTTTCGCGTCTCCACCAAATAGTATTTGGCTCTTCGCCACTTGTAGCTATTGGGCTGGGATATGACTCAGTGGTAGAGCACATGCCTGGTATAGAGAATACCAGTTCAATCCACAGCACCATAGGAATAAAAGGAAAATTAAGGGCAAATACAGGGTTGCTGAGCTGGATTTGAGGTGTACTGGGGAACTATCTGAACTTCTAGGAAGGATATAATTTTGAAGGAAAAAGGGCATTCTTGAGAATCCTGATTCTTCTCAGACGAGCTGTGGCATCTCTCTGAGTTTCAAACTCCTTAGGGATATAATTTCTTTGCAGGGTTAAAATGCATTTATTCATTAGTAAAATTTAGTGTAAGATTATTTAGTGCTTCAGATATATGAACTTCAAACACTTCTTACTAAAAATGTTCAACTCTTTCCGTCGTGAAAATATGTAATAAACAAATATTCAAGCTAGATAGATATTCAATAACTTCTCTGTCCTTGGTGCCATCTCCTAAATGTGAACCAAGTGCTAGAAATAACTTACATTGTCCCTTCCTTGTTTTCTGTTCTGCTCTACACATGAACATAGTTTAAAAATGTATTTTTAGTGCCTGGGTGTTGTTTTTTTTTTTAAATATTCAACTTATTCCATGCTTCTGCCTACTAGTACTATCCTTAAACTGCATTCTGTTCTTTTACCTTCCTCCTCTGAGGATTTCCCTTGCCAGTCTTACACATAATTTAAAAAACTTGAGCTCATATTCATATAAGCTTTGTCACATGTTTAGGAATGTATAGATTGTATTTAAGATCAAGGACCCATATTTTTACCACGATTAGAATGTCACTTTTGATCAACAGCATATGTGTCACAACCATCCTACACAAACTTCCTCTGCCATCAGAATGTTATATTTTAAAAAGAAATATATCCTGTATTTGTTAAGTAAGCATGACTCAGAAAGTGGAAAAAAAGAGAGACTACTCTGCAAGTTAAAAACACTTTAATTTTCTTCCTTTCCTATGAAATAAATCTATTCATTTAAGATCACTTGTCAGAGGGATATAATCTAATTTATAACACACTAGTTTTCAGATCATGAAATTACAGGAATAAAATTCATTTATATATGAATATGAAAAGAGGAATGAGAACAAGCCAACCGATTTTTACATAGCAAATTGACACAATTAAGATCTTTCAATAGTACAAAACACTCTCTTTCAACAGACTGATGAAACTCCGGACAGGGACAGCGGTCTGGCTCAGTGCCCGCTTCCATCTCTAGCAGTGCAGAGAAAAGTGGGTGGGGGCATAACTTTAGAAAGTGTAAGTCGTAAATGTTGCCCAATTATTTTTAAAAAACAAATCTATATTATATAGCTTTGTTCTCTATAGCAATCAGTATCATCGTGTGAGATATTATTATTATTATTATTATTATTATTATTATTATTTTTGCTTTTTGGGTCACACCCGCAATGCTCAGGGGTTACTCCTGGCTCCGCACTCAGGAATCACTCCTGGCAGTGCTCGGGGGACCATATGGGACGCCGGGGATTGAACCCGGGGCCGGCATGGGCTGGCCGCGTGCAAGGCTAACACCCTACCCGCTGGACTGTATCAGTATCATCGTGTCAGATATTTTTAAGTTACACAATTTTTTCTCATCCTGTGCTCAAATTCATAAATTTGTTCAGGAAAAGTAGTTTTACAGTAGTGAAAATAGGGCTTTGGAAATAGCTAAAGTGGTGAAGCCTGACATGTGGAAAATCCTGAGTTTGCTCCCTGGCATGGCTCCCCACCCCTTGGTCTCCCGCATGCCGGGAGGTCGCTCATGAAAAGTGGAGGACAGGAGCACAAAATCTGGAGAATTCAGAAATGGCTTCAGTTATCACTTGGCCATTTGTTGGCTCTGGATTCCTCCATAATTAGGGAGTATAATGTTCCTATTTCAAAGGATTTGTGGGAAGGTTGTAATATTGCATGAATTCTGTTTGGAAAAGTATACACTTAGCATAATATTAAGAGCTCTATTAGTCTTCATTAATTTTTTTTTGCTTTTTTTGGTCACACCCGCAACGCTCAGGGGTTACTCCTGGCTCTTTTTTTTCCCTTGTCATTTTATATTTTTATTTTTTTTATTTGTTATTATACCACCGTGAGACATACAATTACAAAGGTGTTCATAATTGGTTCTTGGTAATATAGTATTCCAGCACCCATCCCCCACCAGTGCCCCATTTCCACCACCAATGTACCCCCCCCCCCCCATCCCACCCATCCCCAGGCTGCTTCAACAGCAGGTAGCCCCTGTTTCCTCTCTTTCTCTCTCTCTGTCTCTCTCTCTCTGTCTCTGCATCTCTCTCCCTCTTGTTTTACACATTGTGGCTAGCCATGCAGATATTTAGTTTATCACTTAAGTCTCTTTGTGTATATTCAATGGTGAGTTTTAATCTGCCATTACCATTTCACACATTTAGTAAAACACTGGTATCTATTTATATCCTATTAATGAATGCAGTCATTCTATATCTGTCCTTTTCCTTCTGACTTTGCTCAGGAATTACCCCTGGCAGTGCTCGGGGGACCATATGGGATGCTGGGGATCAAACCCAGGTCAACCACATGGAAGGCAAATGCCCTACCTGCTGTGCTATCGCTCTGGCCCCTTAAATTTTTTAACACTGACATGCAACTCTTATTATTCTCAGTGAGGTACCATGAAGCACAGCTGGAGCGGTAGCTCAATGGGCTAGAGAGCATGAGCACAGGAAGGAGGGCTGGGCTGGGTACTGTTGTCCATGGTCCCCTGAACACCATGAGGAGAGCCCCTCCCCCCTCTAAGCACACAACAAGTGCCCCTGAGTGCCACTGGGTGTTCTCCCACCCCCCAAAAAAGAAAGAAGCTACCACTTAATCTAGTGAATGCTCAAAAATTAGCCTTAACAACTATTATTCTATATTATTCTAAAGTAAATTTCACTTGTAAACTCATATACTTATACACCTTCAGAAAAAAATGATATATGACAATTTGGTAGTGTCATTTTATTTTGAGCACACTATATCGAGTAAATGAAATTCACTAAACATCCCTACTTCTCTAGTTTTATAAATAAACTTGATCACTTGATATCCCGTTATTCGCCAATTTGCTCGAGCGGGCGCCAGTAACGTTTCCATTTGACCCTATCACATGTCAGTGTAGCCCAATGGCATCTGCTTGCTTCAGGAATACAAAGAGCTTCAAACCATTCGCTTGAGGCTTTATAAATAAAACCGAGTATATATCAAATTAATTTGAGCAGAGCTGGAGGATGAGGAATGACATTTACTCAAGGTTTATTATGTACCCACCACTTTATAAATGTGACTGGATTTTCCCTGTGGTTTGTGACTTGGGCTTAATTATTTCCACTTCACCATGAAGAAATGTTGAGGAGTTGATCCTAGCAGGGATACTACACACAGTAGAAAGCGTTGATATTATTTTTTTTAATAATACTATTAAAAAACCTAAGACTTCATGTCCTATAAACAAGTCCACTCTCTACAATGATTTGGATTAATTATGATATATAAGGAACTCTGAGTTTATATAACAATGACTAATTAAAGCAAGAGTGTAAGCTTACATTTGAAGAAATTTTATTTCATATTTTAATCTTATTTTTATGAATGTGAAACATGAATGCTGAAGAAAATTTCATTTTCAAGTATATCTCACGGTGTTATAATAAAATATTTTTAATAAATAAATAAAATAAAATTTACAATATTCACTTTCCCCTCTCCTCGAAGAATTAAAAACTTAGCTGTGTGAACTGAGAATTGAGAATCTGGGGAAACGAGTGTTAATGTTCTCTCTAAGATCATCTTCCCTAGTTCAATTGCTGTCATTCCGGCCTTCTAGTCACGCAGGAAAATAGCTGGTGGCAGCTCTGTCTCATTCCTTTCTTTGACGCCCTAGAAACAGCTCGTTTAGGAAATCCACTCTCAGCTTCACCTGGAAACAAATTGAAGATCTGAGCACTTTTTGCTCTATAATCGGATCCTGTCATCTGGATCATTACTTTAGTATTCAGTCTGCTTTTCATTGCTTCCTTGCTGTCTCAACCACACCAGTCACCACTCACCATAGCGACCAAGGAACACTTTCAAACATTAGTCAGGTTCCCACTTCCCATCTCAAAGCCTTCCAAGATCATCTGTTTCAGAATAAAAACAGTGTTTGCTCTGACCTTCAAAGCACAGCTCAATCTGACCTTGGACTGACTATCGTTTCACCTTTATTGGACTCCTTCCCCTACTCAGTCCCTTTGCTCTCGTAACCCTTCCCTCCAGTGTGGGCCAGGCTTGCACCATTGGACTATTCTTCCCCTGGAAGCCTGCCCTGGCAAAAGGGTTGCAAGTCCATTCCTTCAGGACTTCACCTTTCATCAGCATCTTCCCTGGGTATTATTTAAAAGTCAGACCCCAGTGCACACATTCCAAATCTCTGTTCCTGCCTCTTCCACCATTATTGATTTGCAGGATGATGGGGGAGTCCTGCAAATCACTAACATTTATATTTTTGCTTATTTATTTTATTTACTGTCTTTCACAAGAATGTTGATTCTATTAAAACCATAGTTATTTCTCAATGCCTAAGAGAGTGCCTACATCTGCAGAGTTCTTAGTAAATATTGAAATAGATGAAAGCGTGCATGGATAGAGCCAGGACTCACTGGATGCCTCTAAGAATTTTCTTGCTAATGTGTAAAAAGAAGGGGGAGAGAGATGCAGAGACAGAGAGAGAAAGAGAGGAAAAGTGGGTAACTGCTACTGAGGCAGCCTGGGGGTGGCGGAGGGGGTGTGGGTATACTGGTAGTGGTGATCAGGCACTGGTGGAGGGATGGGTGCTGGAATACGGTTTTACCAAGAACCAATTATGAACACCTTTTGTAACTATATATTTCACTGTGGTCTAATAAAAAATTAGAAAAAATGAATTAAAAAAAAGAATTTTTCTTCTTGCTATAATTTCAGCACCAGTATTATGTACATAATTTTTGAAGATAAAAATATATAAGCTCCTTCAGATTGAGGAAAATGGCAGAAATGCCAATGACAAATGCCAAGAATGAGAGTGGTGGTATCCTTACAGATTCTACAGATGTTGAAAGAATAGTAGGAGAGGGGCCAGAGCAATCAGAGCAATAGTACAGTGGGTGCGGCACTTGCCTTGTCTGTGGCTGACCCAGGTTCTATCCCCAGCATCCCATGTGGTGCCCTGAGCCACACCAGGAGTAATTCCTAAGTGCAGCACCAGAAGTAAGCCCTGAGCACTGCCAGGTGTTGACCCCCCACCCCAGGGAAAAAAACCCGGGAAAAAATAGAAATTATGCTTATAAGTTCAGCAGCTTTGACTAGCAAAATATTGATCTTTAGATATGACTCCAAAAAGCATGATCCATTAGTCTTTTTTAAAACAATGGCAAGCTGCACTTTAAAATTTTTTAAATGACTTTATTTTTAAAGTTTTTCTAAGAGAATTAAAGATAGATAGTAAACTAGAGAATATATTTGCAAATAAATTACTTGGAGATAAATAAACCACTGATAAATAATAGAGCCCTTGTTTCTAGAATGAAAATACGATAAAAAGGACAAAATAAAGGAAACAGAGATTCCAAGTAAAAATAGAGTAACAGATGACAAACACATCTTCAAAAAATTTTGCTATAAAAATACAATTTAAAAATTATATTAGTGCATACCTATTCAAATTATTTTAATTAAAAGTGATTATACCATATTTTGGTGAGGATGCAGGTTGTTTTTGTTCTCTTTTTACACTGTACAAATCCCTAATTCAATGGCACCCTCTTCTGTCAGTATTACAAAGTTCAGCTGTTGTAGAGGTTTGTGGGCTGTCTTGGTATTAGGAGATGGGGCTGTTGTTCACCTTTTAGGGGTTATCTATGTCTTCAAGAACAAGGACTTTCTGTCTTCTGCCAATCTCTTTTATTAACAAATAACTGAAACAGACACTTTCCACTTCATTTTTCATTTCATTCTTGCCTCTCCTGCCACCTTTCAGCATACACATTTTGAAGAATTCTCTTTCAAACAAGAACCACTTTTTATGACTACAGGATTTATTTGTGAACCAATCTTAATTTATAATAGAAAGGTTAAGTAATAGATTAAGCATAGTTCGTACTTCTCTGATACAATTTGTCTCTAATTAAACTGTTAATTACTAAACTTTATAAGACTATGTATTTACTTTGATAAAAGATGCAGTCTAATAATTTTCTATTGTACTCAAGATTATCTCAAGACTTATCCAGAGTAAAACCAAGTAAACAGTTTGGTGATACACAACCCACACTTCTTCCATCTCACACTGCTGCCAAGACACTGGCTGTGTTTCCTTTCTGTCTCCAGATTTCTTCCTCTGCCCTGGAATACCTTCTTTTCTCACCTACATATTGTTGCCTCAGTCCTGCCATTAAGCTCCCTATTCCTTGGACTTTAATTCCTTGCCTGGTCTAGTGAAGTCGCTCTCCCTTCTATCATATTTTTCCCACTGATCAACTTCATTTTTCTAAATTAATAAGTTTAGTGAAGTAAAAATGGCCTTCCTTAATAATGTATTTGTTAGGTCCTACAACCCCTGCCCATTAAAAACTAGCCTTCAATTGAATATAGGTAAGAAGATACACATGATAACCTCTGAATGTATGTATTGCAATCCACAAAGTATAAGAGAAGAGAGAGAGAGAGAGAAAGAGAGAGAGAAGAGATAAAGACCCTGCCATAGATGCAGGCTATGGGAGGGGGAGGGAATCGGGGACATTGGTGGTGGGAAATGGGCACTGGTGGAGGGATGGGTGCTAGAACACTGTATGACCGAAACCCAAACATGAACATCTTTGTAATTGTATGTCTCACAGTGGTATAATAAAATATTTTTTAAAAAAAAGAAAAAACTAGCCTCAGGGGAAGAAACCTGGAAGACAATGGTGAGCATGTTTGATAGATAAATAAATTGAATGAATAGAAGATACATAAAACAGACGCCCAAGCTGTGGTCCCAGATGGAGGGACATCAGTGAAGGAGATACAGCTCTTTCATGTGCACTGTTTTAGTATCTAAGGATCTTGGCACTTAATGCTAAAAGCGCCAGCAATGCCCAGGTTAATTAGCACTGAGCTAATTAACAGTTTGTTAATGTTCACAAACATTGGCATGTTTGTGAACATGTTGATGTTCACAAAAATTTCATCTTTACCATGAAAATAACAAACCATCTTAAGTTCTCTGAAGCTACATAGCATAAATAAATGACAAAAAGGTTTGCTGCCAAGAATATCTTTTAGGATTTGAGTACCCCACCTAGAAATTCCTAAGTCCTCCTTGGTTCAAAGGAACAGAACCTCTTTGATATCAAAGCAGGAGACCTCCTTTGATAGCAGGAGACTTATCAGTTGGGCAGGAGTATCCACAAGACTGTCCACTCCTGTCACAGCTCAGCCTATGGCAGTCTCTTCCTGTCTATAACTTACAGTGAGGGGCGGGCGATAGCCCAGCGGGTAGGGCGTTTGCTTCAGGCCGGCCCAGCCGGCCCGGGTTCGATCCCCGCATCCCATATGGTCCCCCGAGCACCGCCAGGAGTAATTCCTGAGTGCAGAGCCAGGAGAAACCCCTGAGCATCGCCGGGTGTGACCCAAAAAAAGCAAAAAAAAAAAAAAAAACCTTACAGTGAGCTACAGAAGACAGATGATCTTCAAAAAACCTAGGTGATAACCTTATTATGTTTGTGACTTTCATCCTTTCATCAGTGCCCGAAGGTCTGGCATGCACTAACAAAAGGATGTGGAGAAGGATCAGACATATGTGGCAGGTTCTAACATCTTTCATTCACCATTGTTTCATTCTAATGTTAAGTGAGAAAACCGTCCATTCCCAGCCGGGATCCCATCTGTGTGGAGTTTGTCCCTTCTCCCATACCTTTGTGGGCTTCCTCTGGGACCCCATTTCTTCCCACATCTCAAAGTTGTACAAGCTGTTGCTGTTTGAGTGTGATGTATGGATGCTGCTTCCTGTGGTGGAAGTGTGTCCTGGCCACGGTGGATCCCTGTCTTGTCCCCCTGAGTTGCCAAGATGGGCCTCAGACCACCTGTACTGAACTGAAAGAAGCAGGTTGGAAAACTAGTGAGTGAATGAATTAATACAAATTATTGTTTAATATTAGAAGTGTTGCAGTCTTTATTTCTAATCACAAAAGCTAGAGGCTTTTGTGATTAGAAATGTGTCATCGGACCTGAAAACTCTTCTTCATATCATCTATGGTCAAATCAATTTTACTGTTGGATGTTTTGCTTAAAGTTACAGTTTCCAGGAACCCACTGACAATGTGAAGTGAGGAGTTAATGTAGTGCAACATTTGCTTTGGTCTCAGCTTTATACACCTTATCCTATTGTCTTCTGTGCTGCTCATTAGTTACTGATATTCAGGATTACATAGCAAACTAAGCAATGCTTAAATGCAATTACTAGCCAATTCTGACACCAATACCTAACTGCTATATCAATAAATATGCTACACGCAGATATATTCACACATCCTTCTCACACAAAAGCTGTCTCTAGGAGATGCCAATTATGACTTTAACATCCCTGAAGGTGACTCAGAACATAGTTTTGTTTCTATGTACACAGAAGTTATTTCAGTGATAGGGCTAAAATAAGATTTTAGTAAAGATTATCGTACTCCTATGAATTTCCATAAATAGGGAAATAAAACACAGTTTTATGGTGCCTGAGAGATAGTCTAGGGGGTAAGGCACTTGCCTTGTCTGTAGCTGACCCAGGTTCAATTCCCAGCATCATCTAAGGTCCCCACACATTTGGAAAAAGCGAAAGAGCAATTGGGTATCAGAATTTTCTAATCATCCAAATTACTGCTCTAAATATTTTTATCACCTTCTGTCTCAGTATTTTGAATTTAAAAAATAAAAACGGTCCAGGAAGCATCTGGCCCAAGTAATAAAACCTTAATCAATTCATTCTGGCACAAAACAGAAGCAAAGGGGTAGCCAGAAATGTCATCTTGCTTTTGAGACACCATTTCTTCTCCCTGTGTTTGCTTGTTTGTTTCCCCAGGCAAAAATAATTAGTTGATTGATACTGAACAACAAATCCCAAAATAGATCCAGTCTTGGCTAACAGATTACTAATTTCTTTTAAAAACACATATTAACTAACATTATGTCTTAATGCATTTTAAAAACACATATTAACTGACATGTCTTAAACGGTTCACATTTTCTCTACAATCCTACATTATTATTATTTTTTCAATATTACATATCTTGCCCCAGTAAATGAGTTACCAGTTCTAATTCTGGATACTGGGCTGTGCCTAAAACAATGTGAAGACACAAACAGTAAAGTGCTGTCAGACTTTATACGGTGTGGCTTTTTTGTTTTGAGTGGCAAAAATGAAATGAAGATATCAGGGCCAGAAAAAATCATTCTTTTCTCCAAATATGGAAAAAAAAATGACATCAGTTGCCATAAAAAGAGAAGCGGGCTTACAGAAATTCAGGAAGTTGGGTACTAAGGGGAAGTTAGATAGGGGATCCAGGGCAGAGTTTGGTCAAAAGAGGCTGCCTGTCTTTTCCATGCCTGACTCAGCAGGTGGTATCTAAGAATGTGAGACACCCCATGCTTGCAGCACTGTTGCCTGCACAGTCTTGGACTGAAAAATCCTAGTCCAGAACCCAGACCTCCCACACCAACTCTCCCTAACACCTACCCATGATGGCCCAACTCCACACTAGCTTGGGTTGTTTGTTTGTTTGTTTGTTTGTTTGTTTGTTTGTTTGTTTGTATCACACCTAGCAGTACTCAGACCTTCCTCCTGGCCCTTTGCTCAGAGATCTGTCCTGGAGATTGGGGGACCATATAGAGAGCTGATGATCAAACTCAGGTTGACCATACACAAGGCAAGGGTCCTACCTGCAGTACTATCGCCTCCAGCTCCTACACTAGGTTTCTCCCTAAGTCCTTACTATGACTTATATCCTATTTCAGACTAAAGTTTGTTTTAATTAAATGATACCATAGAGTCCATCCAGACACTTCACTATCACTTCATTCCTGTTAACTCACCAGTCCAATAGATGAGATCCTTCTGGATGTCAGGCTAAATCATGTAATACTCATCATCCGTCTATACCTTATATAATCCAGGCTGCTGACCGATTCTATCACATGTATTGGAAAACTCTTCTATCATATTTCTGTCTCCTTTGATTCCCATGTTGGTTGTGAAATTTGTATGGAACAATAAACCCCCCAAGGATAGCTAAAGCAATCCTCGGGAAAAAGAAGATGGGAGGCATCACCTTTCCCAACTTCAAACTGTACTACAAGGCAGTAGTAATTAAAGCAGCATGGTATTGGAATAAAAACAGACCTGTGGACCTATGGAATAGAATTGAGTATCCTGACACCCAACCTCAAAGACATGATCATTTAATCTTTGATAAATGTGCAATGAGTCTAAAATGGAGTAAGGAAAGCCTCTTCAACAAGTGGTGTTGGGAAAACTGGGCAGCAACATGTAAAAAAATGAATTTGGACCTGTGTCTAACACCATGCACAAAAAATCAGATCAAAATGGATTCAAGATCTCAATATCAGACTTGAATCCATAAAGTACATTGAAGAAAATATAGGAAAAACCCTCCACGACATTGAAGCTAAAGGCATCTTCAAAGGTGAAACATCACTAAAAAAGCAACTAGAAGAAAAGATAAACATATGGGACTACATGAAACTAAAAAGCTTCTGCACCTCAAAAGAAACAGTGACTAAGATACAAAAGCAGTCCACAGAATGGGAAAGAATATTCACCCAATACCCATCTGATAAGGGGTTAATATCCAGGATATATCAGGCACTGGTAGAACTTTACAAGAAGAAAACAAACAACCCCATCAAAAAATGGGGAGAAGAAATGAACAGAAACTTCACCAAGGAAGAAATTCGAATGGCCAAAAAACATATGAAAAAATGCTCATCATCACTAATCATCAGAGAGATGCAAATCAAAACAACAATGAGATACCATTTTACACCACAGAGACTGGCACATATTCAAAAGAGCAAGAACAACAAGTGCTGGCGTGGATGTGGGGAAAAGGGGACACTCATCCATTGTTGGTGGGAATGCCGGCTGGTACAGCCTTTCTGGAAAACAATATGGACTTTCCTCCAAAGACTAGAAATTGAACTCCCATTTGACCCAGCCATACCACTCCTGGGAATCTACTCTGGGAAACCAAAAATACGCAGCGGAAACACCATCCCTACTTTTATGTTCATAGCAGCATTATTCACAATAGCCAGAATCTGGAAGCAACCAGAGTGCCCGAAAATCGATGACTGGATAAAGAAGCTTTGGTACATCTACACAATGGAATACTATGCAGCTGTTAGGAAAAATGAAGTCATAAAATTTACCTATAAATGGATGGACATGGAGAAGATTATGTTGAGCGAAATTAGCCAGAAGGAGAGAGACAGATACAGAATGACTGCATTTATTTGCATGGCATAAATATATATGTACATATTAGGATACCAATATCCAAGGTCAAGTGAAACATATATCAGGAGGTCTTGTCAAAGGTGGAAATTATCACAAACGTGTGGGAGTCAGAGTTTAGGTAAGACAGGAAATGGAACAGGGTGCTAATAATAGTCGAGGGTACTAATGCCAACCTAGAACTGAGCATTAAATAGAGGCAAAAGGATACACATGACAACCTTTTAATGTATGTTCTGTAATCCATAGTCTGGAAGGGAAGGAAAAGAGAAAGAGAGAGAAAGGGAAAGAAATAAAGAACCTGCCATGGAGCAGGGCTGGGGGAAGGGGAGGGAACCGGGATGTTGGTGGTGGGAGATGGGCACTGGTGGAGGGACGGGTGCTGAAACACTGTATGACCAAAACCCAAACATGAACTTTTTAATTGTATATCTTTTTATTTGTATATCTCACGGTGGTATAATAAAATACTTAAAAAAAAAAAAAAAAAAAGAAACTTGAGGAGAAAAAAAAGAGCATTTTGCAAACACCTGCTCTGTACCTGATTGTTTTTGGGGTTATACCCAGTGGTGCTCAGGGCTTACTCTTGGCTCTGCCTCAGGGATCACTCCTGGCGATGCTCAGGGGACCATATGGGGTACTGGAGATCAAACCCCAGTTGGCTGCATACAAGGCAAGCATCCTGCCTGCTGTCTGATGAGACCTGAATGAAAGTGCATCATTCTAGTTCAGCATGAAAAATGCTCACATGATCTCTTCCCACATTTGAGTTCAGGTGCTGCTGTGTAGGCATTTGTGTTGTGCATGGCAATACCATCACAGGCACACAGCATAGCCTGTGCTGAGGCAATGCACCAGGCTTTGAAATTCCATGAACATTGTCATGAATGGAGT
The DNA here is from genome assembly GCA_021461705.1 of Cryptotis parvus. Classification (NCBI taxonomy): domain Eukaryota; kingdom Metazoa; phylum Chordata; class Mammalia; order Eulipotyphla; family Soricidae; genus Cryptotis; species Cryptotis parvus. Next base: position 28,970 of record JAJIBD010010640.1, read on the forward strand.
AGGAGAAAAGCTAGCTACTCAAGCTTTAGTTAGGGTTTAATGGAAAACTTAGCTTATGCTTATTCCAAATCTCTTTGAAAATGTTGGTCTAGAAGGCAGATCTGTTCGGTCATCTTTTTGACCATTTGGCATTTTAAAATCGAACATTTCTGGTGGGTGGTGGGTGGAGTGGGGTGGTGGGATGAAAGGGTGAGGCTTCTGGATCCTTGGGAGAGGTGGGTTCACTGGTGATGGGATTATGTGTTTGAGAAACCATCATTAAAAGTGTTATATCTCAATCAGTAACCCACACCAAAAATTTTAAATTCTAAAGAAATTAAAATAAGATCACAATATTTCACTTAAAATTCCTATTTCTCTTTTAAAAGTCAGAGAACTGGGGACACATACTTCTAGTGGGTGCCTCTCGAAACAGTGACCCAGGTTTTACAGAGATAGCTTTTTCCCCATGGTTCATCCTTTCAAGGTCACTGTGTCCCAATATTTCCTGCTTAATATCAGGCTTGCCTCACTTGTTTTCATTACTCGCTTAGTATGTGAGTTAGTAAGATTGATTCTGTCTTGCATCCTTCAGAAATTTTTAGGCATTGTATATGATACAATGTTCTGCAGCGAACAAATATATCACTAAATCCCAGCCCCTGCCCTACAATACCTGAAAGTCCCATTCAGCAATCACATCTGGAGTCACTGAACGAGTGTCATGAGAACAGTGGACTCTGTCTGCCCTGAGATGTAACTCCAGCTTCGACCCTATTTTGTGAAGAGGATATCTGCTAAAAAAAAAAAGGATGTGAAGTTTATCTAGACCAGCGTCCTCCAGTCTTTCTTACACCCAGGAACCAGCATCTGCCATGCATATTGGCCCACACAGGCCAGCAGTTCCAGCCAAGGCAGCAGATCAGTGGTTTAAACCTTAACATACTATGGATAGACACAGCCTATGGATGGGAGGTTGAAGAATTTGCTCAAGAAAAGGAATTGTTTCTTTTGTGAAAATATAGTGGTACTTGCTAAAGCAGAGGAGTCAGGAGGAAGGTGGGACAAGTGGTTGTTAAGGCAGGGAGGCCGGAGGAGACTGACTCTAGATGCCTTACACAGTGCTCAACAGTGGACTCTCAGATTATATTTGTTGTGAAGGAGCTAACAGACATCCTACTATCACTGTCTGTCTTCCCGCTCATCATCGATTTGCTTTCGAGCGGGCCCCAGTAACATCTCCATATGTCCTGTCTCATGCTAAAGTAGAGCCCAAGGGCACCTGCTTGCTCCAGGAACATAAAGAGCCTCAATCCATTCCGGAATGAGGTCTATAATTGTTACTGGTATTTGGAATATCAAATACAACATGGGTAGCTTGCCAGGCTCTGCCGTGCAGGTAGCATACTCTTGTAGTCATCTCTAAGTCCAGCATTTATTGATGAACCACGCGGCTGCTTGCGCGCGCGAGCCGGGCTGTGATAGGCTGGGTCTGCTGGGTGGAGTTCTGACGAGAGAGAAGTCCAGATGTGGAAAATGGAGGCCCTCATGGAGTGGGGCGTCGCCTGGCTTGTTGCAAGGCTCTGCTGGGGTGGCGGGCCAGGGCTAGAACCCGCCATCCCTCCTGGGCGCCTCATGAGCGGCTGGGCACAGGGAGAGCAAGTAGCAACTCTCTTTCTTATGAGCCCCCCCAATAAAAAAAAAACCCATTGAAGTTAACAAAAATGTTCATGATATAAATTTGATAGTATAGTAGGTTCGAGTTCAATCAAGAGGCCAGAGAGAAGCAGAGGGGTCTGGATGCACTTCCACAGCACAAGTCCCCAAGCACTAAAAATGCAGCTTCTCGGGTCCTGAGGTGTTGAGAATTACCTGGGCCACCTGGTGATGCTTGGGGACTTGTGCTGTGGAAGTGCATCCAGACCCCTCTGCTATCTCTCTGGCCTCTTGGTTGAACTTGAAAAAATTCTTTATAGTGCCAGGCATTAAACAAGGTGTTGGCTGGTGCAAGGAGAGCCTCCTTTACCCCCTCTCTACTACCTCTATGGCCCTGGCTCTTTCAACTCTGTACCAAATGCATTGTTTATATCTCTCTTTACTTAAATTGTGTTTAAATGCTGTTTTCTTTTATGACTTCAGGGTACCATTAGATACATAATCATTCTACCTTGCTGCCAATAGAATATCAATGCTATAAGTTCATATCAGAGTTATGAAACTTTTACGCCTACACTAATATTATTCTGAGTAACTCATTTTTAATATAAAGAAGTTAGGAAATTTTCCTTATCTGGTAGCAAAAATATCAAAGTGATTCAGTTTTCAACCTTTTTCAGGCAATAAGATAGGAAGTTATTTTCATGTTTTTTAATGATATTGGAGTCTGTATACTACATGTTAAAGTTCTAAGTTGTTACTTGTTTTGTTTATGTTTGTGTGTGTGTATGTTTTTTTTTTCAGGGAGAGAGGTGATCGGGCTACATTCAGAGATGCCTCAGGGCTTACTCCTGGCTTTGTACTTGGGAATTAACTCTTGGCAGTGCTGAAGGGGAGCCATATGGGATGCCGAGAATCAAACCCATGTTGGCTGGGTGAAAGGTAAGCACTTCTAGCCCCTGCATTTATGACTTTGACCCCCTAAATGTGTGTTACTTGTAATATTCATTCTTATAAATTTGTGATTCATTATCTATAAATTTGTGTTACTTGTAACATCCATTCCTTTCTATCACCTCCACTGTTAATTTACTTTCAACATGAAAGAGATTTAAAATAAGTTAGGTAAACTGAAATTGTATAGAATTTCAGCAGCTGATAGAAAACAATAAAATCTCATAGCTGTGTCCCCAAACACACTCTTTTGTTTTGGGTTTGTTTTGGACTACACTATGCCTCACTCAAGGGCTACTCTCAGCTGTGTTACTCTCAGCTGTGTGGGGCGTGAGGGAAAAAAGGAGCAGTGACCCCAAGAATTCATCCCAGGCCGCCTGCTTGCACAGCACAGACTCAGCCATCTCTCTGGCCTGTATCACCTCTTCTTGTTTCAGATACATGATGGACTTAAAGGATCAAACTTGTTAGAAAGATATAAATAAAATATTTTATTTAGGTTGGCTTGAGTATCTCATGAGTTGTATGAACAAACGTTTTTGTCAGCTCTTCTGCTCAGAAGCCCACCACCCACCTACCCACCCCCACCAATTTTTGACTTCACTGCACATTAGAGAACAGTGACTTGCATCTGTTTAGTTCTTCCCCATTACTTTGAATTTAGTAGATGTTGAGAGGGAGAGAAGCACCTGCTTTAGACACAGACTGTATGAACTGAGATATACACAAACCCACCCCTCTCTTGCCTCCTTTTAGAAAGACATATGAAAAGTCAGTATCCCTTAGGGTTACCTTAAATTCCCTATCTTAACTAACTTTAAATTGTTTTATTTTTATTTGAAGTGCTATGATTTACAGTACTATTAATGATAGTATTATTACTATCATTTCATGCATGTGAAGATCCAATACCACAAACTGTTTTAACTAAAAGTAATCAAGTTCCTTGGAAAGTTCAGTCCTTTTACTCATTTATGAATTTCCTAGTGCATACCTTATAAACCCCTAAAATAACATATCATCAAAAAGGATGGTTTCATTTATTAAATAAATTCATTTATGAATTTCCTAGTGCATACTTTATAAACCCTAAAATAACTTGATCACTTGATATCCCATTATTCATCAATTTGCTCGAGTGGGTGCCAGTAATATTTCCATTTTGACACTATCACTTGGCGGGTTCTAGTCCTGGCCCGCCACCCCAGCAGAGCCTTGCAACAAGCCAGACGACCCCCACTCCATGAGGGCCTCCATTTTCCACATCTGGACTTCTCTCTCGTCAAACTCCACCCAGCAGACCAGCCTATCACAGCCCGGCTCTGCGCACACGGTTCATCAATAAATGCTGGACTTAGATGACTACAAGAGTATGCTACCTGCACGGCAGAGCCTGGCAAGCTACCCGTGTTGTATTTGATATGCCAAATACCAGTAACAATTATAGACCTCATTCCGAATGGATTGAGGCTCTTTATGTTCCTGGAGCAAACAGATGCCCTTATGCTCTACTAGCATGAGACAGGACATATAGAGATGTTACTGGGGCCCGCTCAAGCAAATCGATGATGAACGGGAAGACAGTGACACTATCACTTGCCAGTGTAGCCCAGTGGCATCTGGTTGCTTCCAGAAATACAAAGAGCCTTAAACTGTTCATTCAGGGTTTTGACGAAGAAGTCTGACCATCTTGTAGGTGGGCGGCCACGTGATCTTTTGACATCCCGTGGGATCCAGTTGGTAACGCTCTAGTCCAGTGGTCGTCTCCAAATCGCAGTACATGTCCAGCCCATCTGATTTTCGATGCCTTGGCATTGATTTTCGATGCCCTAAGATAACATATCATCAGAAAGAATGATTTTATTTATCTGGATGAAGTAAATCTGAGGTAAATAATTATTTTGAGATATTAAAATGTTTGTGCTCTAACTATAGATAGTTTCTTACTTTTGATTTTCCCCATTAATTCTGAAAGTAGATAAACAGTATTATAGAAGGAGAAGAGACATCAGGTATTTAAAAATAAAGACTTAACTATTAGAGGAGCAAAGGGGAAGAGATGAAACTAAAAGAAATAGCTGATTTCAGTAGTACTTGCAAGGATGTGAACAAGTGATTATATGACTAATGCCTATATGCTGTCTTATTATTTGAAGAAGATGGAAGAACAGAAATAGGATTCTGGAACCAAAGCATATTTTCTTCTTTTTCTGTCACACATTACTAGTTCATTAACATAAAAAATGGAACTGAATTTGTCATTATATTTTAAAAAATCTGGTATATGAAAGTTCTAAATAATGTATTTTATATTGATGACTATAACATATAACTATCTTAAGTTGTGAACATTTTATGGCATTTTAACAACTTATTTTCCCACTGCTGTTGTGTGCTTCAGAATACTATTATATACACACATTATATATAAACGGATACATGTGTAAAACATATACATATGTAAAACATATACATATATAAAACATATACATGCAAGATACATGGGGCAGAGCTGCTACCGGCTCTCCTGTGCCCAACTGATCATGAGAGCGCCCAGGGAGAGGGCCCGCCATCCCAGCAGAGCCTCTCAAGAAGCCAGAGGAAACCCCACACCATGAGGGCTGCCATTTTAACATCCGACTTCACAGCTCGTCAGAGCTCCACCCAGCAGAAAGAGCTGATCTTTCCCCATCTCAGTTCATCAATAAATGCATGAGATGAGAGGCTACTACAAGAGTATCCCACCCACATGGCAGAGACTGGCAAGCTACCCATGGCATATTTGATATGCCAAAAGCCAGTAACAATTATAGACCTCATTCCCGTGACCTGAAGGAATGATTTGAGGCTCTTCATGATCCTGGAGTGAGCAGATGCCCTTGGCTACACTAGCATGTGACAGGATGTATGGAGATGTTACTGGTGCCTGCTCGAGTAAATCTATGAACAACGGGAAGACAAGTGATACAAGTGATACAAGCCTCTAAGTTTGGGGAAGTCCCTAAATTCAAGAAGAATATGATTTCATCCTGAGCCCCAGAATATTTTCCGGAACACCCCATTGTAAATCATGTTTGTAAAGTTTCCTATTCTCTTTTTTATTTTTTCACTACTGATTACTTAAATTCCAGTAATTTTAGAACTGGAATTTTGGAACAAATTACTTAAAGTTTGTTTTAGATATACCTACCAAAAACTGCAAGTTTGCATAATAAAATAATG